>VWZL01003544.1:8975-46522 GCA_013396915.1 Stercorarius parasiticus | reverse complement strand
CGCCCCCGGCCGGGCGGGAAAGGCGGGCCGATCGCGGCTCTGCGCGCCCCTGCCATCAGCTCCTCCGCACCGTCCCCGCGGCCAAAAGGGGAGCGGGCTCCACGGCCGGAGAGGAAGGAGCGGAGGGACCGGATCCCCAGCACAGCCCGGACCCCAGAGACTGTTGCTTCAGTGCGGTCTTGGGGCAGGATGCGTTTTGGTTTGATGAGTGCCAGAAGGACGCTCAACAGCAGTGATCCTCTGCTCGGTCCTGCCAGGCTTCGACCCTTACACACAGACAGCACCTTCAAAATAGAGGTCTGTCCTATTCTCCACCAAAATAACCCCACCATCCCCTCTTGCCTGCAAGTCACTAGCACATACCCGACTACCGTATCCCTTCTGGACACAGTTAGTTTAGCAGGAGTCTTAACCCCTCTGTCACCCAATTTTATCATTCAAGCCTGCTATACATTTAGCTTCTCCTGGTCTACCTGCCGCTGCAACTCAATGGTTACATTCAGCCATCCCAAAACCCCAACAAGCTACACAAACGATTGTTGAAGCCTAAATTTGGCTGTCCAAGTGAGCATAAGGATAACTGAGCCCCCACTCGATAAATGCATTATTACGGACACAAGTGCGATGCTACCTAACAAGACAGCAGAGACAGAAAATTTCTGGTATTCACCACTTCCCAGCATATCTTCCAAAAAAACCCATGTCCATGCAAATCTGTGTGCATAAGACTCAAAATTAACCGAGGCTTGACTAGGAAAAATAAGCTAACAAGTAAACCTCTATGTCCCAGTTAACGTTGATTTCCTTGCCAAAGCAACAGGCCATTCCCTACATTTTGGACGTCCTTTGCAGTCTAAAAGTAGATCAATAAATAGTTTTGCTAAATCTGATTTAATTTCATCTGCCATGAGGCATGTTCTTCAAGTCTCCTAAAGATCTTCCAGGTCGATTTATTTGTACATGAGCCAGGCGAGACACAGAGCTGAGGAGGGAGTATAAAGGAAAGGGGAGTCAAAGCTGGTTCTGACAAAGAAGGGGGCTATTTTTCTGAGTCACAACTGAGAATTTGGTCTTGGTACAAAGTGATACATACATGTAACACTATACAGAAAGACAGACAACACCGTGGTCCAGATTCTGGGACAGAAGCCAGATGCGTATTTTTATAACATGATTACTGATCTACAGTAATTAACATAGGAGACCATTCAGGTCACTAGAGGTAAGGCTGTGTCAGCATTTGCACAGTAAAACCCTATTTGCAGGAGCTTATAATTAATCTATAAAAGTCATGATGAAGCTGGGAAAGGAATGTGTTTAAAAGTGTTTTTCCTTCTTTAAAGAAAAAAAGACTTCAAGTGAATATACCACTTGTGAAACAGGAAGACCAAAACCCTTCAGCCTACAGGCGGCTATTTCATGTAAATTAGTATAAGCATTCTTAGACTTCTCTGCCGAAATATCTCAAACTTGTCCCAGAGCATTGTTTTTAATAAGGTACTCCAATACATGAAGCTCAATGGTATTTCCACATCTTTCACTCCCCAAAAGATCCCCCCAAAACACATTAATTCACATGCACACATCTAAAATCAAAGACTAAGAACAAATCAGATTTTACGAAGACCATGAGGAAGGGTATCAACTTATCGTGTACATGAGGCTATTCCCCAACATTTCACCATGAGAAACAGGATCAAGACCATGAGCACCGTTTGCACCAGCTACAAACGAGTTACTGAATGGGCCATCAAAAGAGGGTTAGCATCAGTCGCGTAAGTGTTTTTCCAAAGGTTCTTTGTCAGAGTGTTTTACAGTCAGGAGTTCACCATTACTGAACAATAGACGAAATAAGGAAAAACTAGGTTAAACAACAAACGTCCCCAAATCATTCTGTATCATCCTGTTCCGCTCATACAGAAATATCACAGACCTCCATAGCTACAAAGCCACAAATTAACAACCAAAGTCAAAGTGCAAGTCATTCTTTTGACAGCTGTGACAAACATGCTTCAATACAAAGATCCAAAATGTTGAATCCAAAAGCACCAAAGCCAAAGGCTTTTCACATACAGAAGTAGAACAACATAAAGGACTGAGCTGAAAGCTTTATTTCTAATCAAACATAACTAAGATACTAATTTTTTTAGTAACGTTCTCGTAGTATACCACACCAAAGACAGAAAGAAGACAAAGTAATATATTTATACTTTAATCGCTTTATAATTGAATTTGAATTCTGTTTTCCCTTTCTTCAAGTTGGCTCCTTTCACTATTGTATCCGATGTGAGCCATACTCCCAGGCATGTCCAGCAATTTTCTCGTTTACAGTACTACTCTATTACAGTAGTAATGCCACTTCTCATCACAAATGTATGAGCTTTAAAATCATGAGATAAAGTAGTCTTCAGTATCAAATTTGTATTTTTAGTACACAACTGATATTTTCAAGCTTTTGTACATAAGTCTAAGGAAAAAAGTAAAAGGAGGTTCTCAAGCCATCAATAATTTGAGAAACTTGAACACAAGAAGAGCAGGTGTGAAATCATGACATGCAGATACACTGAAGTTTTAAGATTTTAAGAATACCTAGGATATGCTACTGAAATAAATACTTTTGTTACATATTTATGTCAGACTTGAATTCTGTCTTTATATGTAGTTCTAGTGCATTACATAAATGAAATAGCAAGGGCTTCTACATTTAGTTTTACAATGATAAACCTCCTAGAGCAAACTTCAATCGGAAAAAGGGGAAATATTTTTCTTGTTCAATAATGTTCTGAATTTAGGTCAGAAACTGACCTGATCCCTGCCTGCTGTCATCTTTCAGAATAAAGACAGTGGAAGTTGACTTCTATTCTTCTTCCTAAAATTGCCTCTTACGCCTTTGGCCTGCAGCAAGCCAGTAACTCAGATGTTCTCCTGAATCATGGTCAATGTTTTTAAATGCCGCTGAACAGAAGTTTCATTCCTTAAAATCTGTTCAGAAGGGGTATGTATTATATATAAGGGAAAATACATTCAGAGGGCCCAGACCATTCTCAAAGTACTTTGGAGGTATAGAGCATAGATTTTGGAAGCATGTGGCATATACCTACCTATCTGGGTTGGACATAAAAATGATCAGGGATGTAAATAATTCCCACTGGCTTGAACTTCACTAGCAAAAATAGGCGCTTGATAAGATGCAGCTCCAAAATGAAGACCTAAAAATCACAGAGTTCAAGTTCATGAGAGGTCTTGCAATACTTCTCTTATTATGTCTTTGTATAAAAGTTCTGGTTTGTATACCTAAATTATCTCCCTAATTATGAAGAGTGACAGGTCCTTCCTCCACCTAAGTCCCAAGAAGGTATTCTGGTAGAAATAAGCAATGCTATTTGTATATGTATATTTTTATATACGCATAAAAGCTGTCACAGAAGCCTAGTAGCACTTGCTGGCCGAGTACCACTTCCATTTTTACTGTCATACCTTTCTGTCAGTTTTCATTTTGTGATCAAAATACAGCTATAATTTAAAAGAAATGCTATATTTAAACCATTTCTCTGAATACAATTCCTGTTCTAGGAAGACGTCCTGGGTGTATTGGCTCTTCTCCCAGTTTAGCCATAAAATACGTCACTCTACCAGGATCAGGGGGGAGAATTGCTACCAAGCAAGAGTGAATTTTTGATTTCCACATAGTTGTTAGTTACAAAACTGAACATGAGAACTACTTACTTTAAAATGCCCCCATCGCAGAAATACGCTTGAAACCTAATTCACTCATTTACAGCTATGTCCAATACTCTCACCGTGTTCTTAATCCCCAAAAGAACCTGCAGTCTGTCAAACCTAACAAGGTTGCCTTGTTGCAAGGTTGCCAGTTGATTTTAGCAGTGCAGTGAACAATTTCACACAATATTCAAAATCAGAAAGGACTCGGGGTAGATCAGTTTGCACTCTCTTGATTCCTGCCTAAGCTCGAGCCGCAAATACACTTGTAAATAAAATGTACACACAATACACATTGCTACAAATGCTCATATTGTGCATATTTATCATAAAAATATTTCTTTAGTTCAGTGAAACCTTTTTTAAAAATTACAGGTTATTTTCAGCTTGTTACAGGTATTTCTATTCCAAGTAAAATTGCAAATTAATTTCTAAGCTTCAGGGGCAGAAGAAATCACTACCAAGCAGCCAAAATCCTTTTCATTCTGTTTTTGTCTTGTTGACAGTACAAGATGAAATGGTTACGGGTGGACCCTTCAAACTGCATTTCATGCTACTGAAAAAAAAGTGAACTACTTCTGGATGTCAAAAGGAACATCCCATCGATATAACCTATTCCTAAGAAAAAAATTTTCTCTGTAATCAGAGAAACTATTCTGACAAAAAGGTAACAAAGGGGAGGGAAAAAACGCCATAAATTCTGGCAGCAGTTTTTCCTCTCTCCATTGTTCCTCCCTATCTGAAAATAAATAACCATCTGGATCATTGTACCGCCTTTGTGACAGGTGGTACTCAGTTATGTTTCTCATTTCATTGGAAAGCGGTAATAACGGCTCTTTCTTTTCTAATACACTCTGTCTGAAATTATTTGACTCTTAAGTTACTTCATTTGAAATATGATCTAATAAGGTTCAACGCTGATTGGGATGTATTCTTCGATTGCAAGATAATCTCTTTTTTTTCTATTGCCATCAGAACTGCAAAAAGTATTCTAATAATTGTCTCACTAATCTAACTTCTCACGTTCTCCAGCCAAAAAAAGTAATGCCAATGAAATATGTCTGTATCCACAAGCCCAGTCCTACAACTCCTGTAACACAGTGAGACAATCTGTGTTGGTAAAGAGCACCAACTATTTGCTACTTCCTTATTTTCTCCAAAATGGATCATCTACCAAAGGTTATGAATTTTATGGTATTCAGATTCTATGATGGGCCTTTGATTCTGCTATTTGCTAAGTTAATACTAAAGAATACTATTTTGAAATCTAAAATAAAATTAAGAGTTGTTGAAGACTTTACCTAATAAAATAAAATAATACATAAAATTAATCAATACATTAGCTTGCTAATTATCAAGATAGCTACCCTTGCTTGGGTTATTTTTCAAGTGAAATTCCTCAGATGTATCATCCATTTAGCCCGACTTTCTAAATAAAATATGTTGAATCAGGCCCTGATTAGTCACTGACCTAAATAATCCTTCAGAAAGATTAAGCTATCTTAATTTAAAACCTGCAAAAAAGGGATAGTGTACTGTTTCTTGCTCAGTTATTTTAACAGCAAACTATAACTAAAGATGTATCTTACAGATGTAAGACAACATTTGTCTAGATTGAGCTTCAAGTCATTGGATCTTGCTGCTTCCTTTACTTCTAGGCCATGAAGTCCTCTAACATTAGGAACGTTTTCTGTATATAGGTAGGTACTGTGTTAATATTTCTCTTCCGTTATAGCGCTTCTAATTCCTTACTGCAAGAGAAGACTTCGCACTGTCGTTGTAGCTCCTCTGACCTATTCGAATTTGGACAGGAACACCACAATATTCCAAAACTTGCCTTAACAATGCAGCATTCAGAAGCCAGACTATATGCCTTTGACCCCTGTATCATCCTGTTTTCCACATCACGGAACACGATCGTTCCCTTAAGCATTGCGCCAAAAGGAGAGTTCCTAACAAGGGCATCTACAGGGTCAGATGATGGTTACTGGGAACGATGGATGAGGCTGGCTGTGGTTTTATTTATTTGCAATATTTCAAGTTTGTAAATACATACTAAAGTAAATATTATGAAGTGCATGTACCTACTTTCACCTTTTAAATCCTAATCATAGTCTATGTCTATCACTCGCCTTAGACTATAAGCACTTCAGCAGGGGATCTACCAGCCTCTATAACAGACGACAATGATCACGGGGCTTTACTGTGATCGAGCGAAAGGCACAAAGCTTCAGCCAATAGCTATTCCATAGGTACTCATGTAACTATAAAAAAACACTGTGCCTTGAAATGTGTACAATTTATGAACAGTAATATTTTGCACATAGATCTAAGACACCAAAGCTGTCTGTGTTAATCCCAGAAACAGAAGCACTAAGCCATGAGAACTAGACTCATCTGTACCCAGGCCACGTGGGTTCTTGAAGCAGTGCAGGGTTTGCATGGCATTACGCCTGAGCCGTTAGGTTTGGACAGGGAATTTACACAGATATTTGGCTTTGTCTCAGACAGCTAGGAAGTTAAGATTGCATATGAAAGGAATACCAGAATAGTATTTAGTTTATGTGGGGTCATTTTCATCACGCCTTCAGGGAGACTTGAGAATGGGCTCTTCTGACCCTTCCTAACACATACACCTAGGGTGCCTTACTGCAACTTAGCATGGTCCCAGGCCAGGGTCTCCACTACTTGCTCCAGAATCAGATTAGCATGGAATTAGCAATGAGATTCACACCGAAAGCACACTTAATATCTTCTGTACACAAGAGTAAACTCTAGATTTCCACAGTTTCAGCACAAAAGGTACCCGAATTAACTCTTGTGCTTGAGACCCAGTTCCCAACAATTCATCAGATATTCAGAGCTAAGCTTTCCTAGTTACAAAACTAAACAAAGGAACTGCCTATACATTTTAATGTGTCCCGATAGTAGAAATGTTTGAAGTCTACCTAATTCAGTCCTTTATGTTTCTCTGATGCTCTCATTACCTTAATAATTCAAAAACCAAAATGCATTCACAAGGCTGCCAGCAGTTTTTAGCAGCAGAGTGGAGTGAACAATTTCACACAATATTCAAAATTGGACAATGAGAGGACTAGGATTAGTGCAAATTCATATGAAAAATACTCCTTTAACGAAGAGAAGCCTTTAAAAGATGGTTTATTGGCAACATTTTACTGGTATTTGTATTTCAAGTAAAACCGTAAATTAATTTCCAAGCTTTAGGAACACGAAAACAATGAAAGAAAATATTTCTGTAGGATGTACTTAAGTTGACGTAAACCCAGGCAAGCCTAACAATACCAACCAAAAGATGAAGTCTTGACTTTATGGACTCCAGGGAAATTCTGCTATCAACTTCTGTGGCGGCAAGATCTCACCTCAAAATTTTTACCTTTTTAAGTTTGTACCACTTACATTTTCCTGTTACATTAAAAAAAAATAAAATCAGTATGATACGTGCTTTGGTACAGAAAACAATTAAAGACAGAATAATTTTTTGTTTCCTTGCAATGTTGATGAACGAACAAAACTCTCTTTCATCAAAAGGCTGCTGGCATTAAGTTTTTTATAGGCTGGCCGCGTATTAAGGAAGGTACTTTTTCACCCAGGTGTAGAAGATTAGACCGAAACTCAGGAAACTTGTGTTTTATTTCTGATTATGCCACCAATGAGCCTAGAACCTCATGTACTAATACAGTATTTCCCCAAATCATTAAGTAACTTTCCAGTATATTGCCATTGTCAGATACTGAACAGTCTCCACTGGGGGGGAAATATTGTTGGACGAAAGAAAAATCTATGTTTCTCATTACAGCTTGGGTAAGAAGCATTATCCCAACTGCTGGGATTCTGAGCCTTGTCTTGATTTGCAGGCAACCCAGGGGTTTGTTTGCAACACCACTTTGGCTAAATCAATTATTCCTGGCAGAAAAAGCACCCACCTCCTCCTAAGGTTTTCAGAATAAAAATTCATTCAACACAGGTCAAATCTAAACATGGGGTGGGGGAGAGAGGAAAGGGAAAAAAAAACAAAACACAGAAAGTCATTTTGTAATTAAAATTTTGAAAACAGAGCTGCTAAAGTTTAAAATATTCCAATAAAAATCCCACTCTAGATCGTACATAACACTGAAATTCCTCAAACCAGTGCTACAGGTAATTTATGGAGTTGGCAATCTAGCTCCTTCCCTACCCATCACCCTTGGTGGGAACCTGGGCCTAGTATCATGGAGTTCTTTTAGCAGATGTGGTTATTTTCACCTCCTCTGGCAGCATACTCTGAGATACCAAATAAAAATGAACGAACACAACTCTTACTGTATTTTCTAATCACACATTCCTTCCAGCCTGAGCAGCCTTCTTGCCATACACAAGATTTTTATAACAAATACTTTAGAAATTGTATAACATGAGAACTGTTCATTGTAAGCATGTTTTACTAGTTTCCTAATCTCTATCCCTCTACTGGCTTTTCACAAAAACTATATCCACATGTAACACATCATTGACAAAGATGACCGTGTTGGCTTTAAAAACTGCTTCCTATGTTTCAAAATACCACCTTTGTCAGCTTTTCTGCTTTAACCACTACATACAGTAAAAATATTTGCTGTGCCTCAAGTTTCTTGCCTGCAAAATAATAATACTGACTTACTAGTGAAACAGAACTACGTGCCCCTTTTATTTTTTCACATGCTACATTTCCAGAAAAAATATCTTACCTGATATCCATAATCCAGGATCCTGACTGGCTTCCAATTTCACAAGACCAGGAGCACAGTATAAATCACCACGGCTCCAATACAGTCAAATGGGCTATGTCAGATGAAAGTGCATTCCTTACTGAAGTAGCCAACTCCAATCAAAAACAGGGATTTGGAAAGAATTTTCACTCAATTGCAATTGCTTTCTTTCATACATAGTGCAATAGTTACTACAAAGTAGTTAGAGTCATTACAATAGTTACTATGAAGTAGTAACTATTCTCTTTAAAGAGAAATACTTTTCACTTGAGCTTTTACATTCTGCAAAGAGAGCAAATTCATCCACGTTTCCCAGCAGGCAGGTAATTAAGACATAGAAAGCGAGATCTTTACTGAATTACTGGCCTCACTGAAGTCAATGATAAAAATTCCTTGGTATTGTAAGAATTTCACCGCATTAGATTTCCCTTAGGAAGACTACACAGTATGTGGCAGAACCCTGCTTCATTATGTTTGATAACAGTGACAATTGTACAAAAATATATTGGGGATCCCAATACACAACCGTTAGTGACATATATGCTGTAAGCTGCAACAATACTTAAAGCATTTGTCCTACAGCTCAGAACTAAACCAAGGATGTTGAGCCTAACCAACCTGATTGCCTTCCATGATGATACATCCCTCTGAAGGGTGCCTACAAGCAAGCTGGAGAGAGACTTTTTACGAGGCATGTAGTGATAGGATGAGGGGTAATGGCTTCAAACTGGAAAAGGGTACTTTTAGATTAAATGTTAGTAAGAAATTTTTCACTATGAGGGTGGTGAGGCACTGGAACAGGCTGCCCACAATAGTTGTCAATGCCCCATCCCTGGAAGTGTTCAAGGCCAGGCTGGATGGGGCTTTGAGCAACCTGGTCTTGTGGAAGGTGTCCCTGCCCATGGCAGGGGGGTTGGAAGTAGATGATACTTAAGGTCCCTTCCAACCCAAACCATTCTATGTTATGATTCTATTTGTGGGCAAGGGGAAGGTAAGCACTGTCATCTACCTTGACATTAGCAAGGCTTTCAATGCAGTCCCTCATAGCACCCTTGCAGAGAAACTGGGGAGGTATGATGAACTGGATGGGTGAACCACAAAGTCAGTGAGAAGCTGCATGGTCCTTTTGGCCCAGAGGCTAGTGGTCAGTGGTTCAAAATCTAACTGCAGCCAGCTGCAAGTGGTGCCCATGTCCAGTCAGTGACTTTTGGGGCTGATCCTGTCTAATGCCTCAAGTGTTTAACACCAATGACTCAGATGATGGGACAGAATGAGCTCTCCTGAAGAGGCACCCAGCTGGGGCAAGTTGTTGATACACTGGAGCAGCCATTCAAGCAGACCTCAGAAAACGGGAGTGCGCTGACAGAAACCTCATGAAATTTACCAAGAAGTGCAGATACCTGTACCTGGGATGGGTCAACTCTGTGGGCCGAATTAGCAAGGTCACAGCCAGAAGGTACAGGGTTGTGATTATTCCCCTCTGCTCTGCGCTCACAAAGCCGTATCTGAAATAACATGGCTCCAGTTTGAGGCCCCTGGTACACAGAGGAAGGTCAACAAACTGGAGTCTGTTCAAATTATATGCTTACAGCACTGATATCCGAAATTTCTATGAGCAATCTAGATTCATTTTATAGTTTAGAGACAAAAAAAAGGCATTTCTCAGCTATAATTCACCTCACCCTAAGGTAAACATTTAAGGTGAATCATGATCTGAGAGTTTCTCTCCAATGAGTTCAAAAGGATTTCACGCAAATTGCTCAGATACCAATAGCCACACTTGACACATCGAACACTGTCATAGTAACCCCCCCAAGGTGTCTTGCATTACACATGAAAAAGAGAGATCATTTACAGAGTAAATATCAGCATAAAGTCTGAACATCACTTTTTATCCAATTTTGACCAAAGTTAAACACACCAACCACAGAACTGAGCTCAAAACTTTTGCTTGGTAAAAGAAGCAAAAATTAAGCTCAAACACAATTGTACTTTCCTCCTTGAGATGAAAAAAACTAAGATTAAAGCTCCAGATATAAAGAGAAAACTGAGAAGTACTAATATGCCAATATCACAGGAATTATTTTTGTAACATTGAATGCATAGATAAGATCATTTGTAAAAACTCTTACCAGAGCACTAGAGAACTCTGATAAGAGTTCTCGAAAAACCTTATCTGCATGTCCGTGGATGTCTAAGACAGTGAATGTGGGTTTTCTGTATCTCATCTATTTATAGGGTCTTTAAGCCCATTAAGAGATTAAAAAAAAGACACACAAGCCATTTAGTACATGTAATCTCTTTGCCATTTCTGTAAATACATTATTGGTAGATTTGTAAGTGTAAGGACACAGATGTAAACCCACTCCCTAGACACTGCATTACACCCAGCAGTACCTGTACTAGTGATCTAGTCTGAGGAATCGTTGCCTGTCCCTAAAAAACACAGCCAACGCGTTGACACAGGTAAAATATGTTATCACCTGCTGGCAGGACCAGAAGCCGCCAAAGCTTCCAGAATTTCTCTAATATTCTCACTGCACACATGAAAACACATTAGAGTGAAAGTGTGAGGTTATCAGGATCACCTGAAGCTTCCGTCAAGCATAAATATCACACTGACTGAACTCCACTGCTGGAAACGTACCCATGTCAGTGCTGCGTAACTTGATGTTGGCATCAGGTTGCGTGTCTTGAAAACAGTGATGGACTGATTTTAATCAAAATTATGTCATAAACTGTGCTCAATATCTCGAACAACTTCGACTGTGGGACACTAATGTCTAACTGTCTAAAGAACCAAAGACTGCTTCTCATCTCCTGTGGCTCCCAACTCTGATATAGCCATACCAAACCAAGACCATTGTACCATTTCTCCCACAGTGCCCTGATTCGCACAAAGAGAAAACTATGACATGGGGAAGCTGTGGTGTGCTGCAGCCGAGACAAGTGGGACACCAAAAGCACAGGGCTTGTCCCAGCGACCCCATGAAGCACTCAAAACAGAGAGACTGGGAAGTGTGTAGAGGCCAGAGCCTTCTCATGAGAACAAGTCGCTCTGCCCTACCCCAAGAACCGACGGTCAGCAGGAGAACGCTACAGGTCTCAGCTACAAGAAATTCACATCTCAGATGTCTGGCATTGTACCTGGACCTCTTTTGTAAAACCTACATTTTGCTTGAGTTTTGCTGCCTCTTGATAGATCTAGTGAAAAGATTACAAGTTCAGAAGTATGTCCATTTTTTCCCACCACACTAAGAGGTGTTTCCTGTCCATACAGACTTCAGTCTCTCTCACATCCTCAGGCCAAGCTCCAACTACACAACTGTAGTATGTTAAGTCACTTGAATTGTCAACCTCCTGCCAGCCCTGAATACCTGTTGGGGGAAAGAGCACTTTTTTGCATGTCAATGCTCCTAGCATCGGAGATAATTTATATTTTATTATATTTCTTGGTGTTATTTCAGAGAATATAACTATATTTCTATCATTGCAGCACGCACGTTCATATCTGAGCTGTGCCTAAATTACTTCGACGTGATAATGCTGGCAGCAGAACTGTGGTAGCACCAGGTATGCTGCGTTTGTTTGGAGGGACGCTGCGTTCCTCTGGAGGAACTGGTAGTATTGGAAGACTTAACTTCCATTTGCCTAACAAGGACGATGACAACCTAACAGATGTGAGGTATGCTGAGCATAACTGAGGAGCACCTCCCTGTAAGATCTTCCAGGATGCTTTACGCTTTGAGATCATTCGAAAGGAGGAAACAAAATGAAGATCACACCATATGATTCTGTAGGTCAGCTTCAAAAACTTCAAAAATTACTGAAAGGGGTTTTAACAAATTCAGCATGGAAACTTTGCCATTTCCCCATGACAAGAAAAAAATGTAAGGATACGATTATATGTAATTATTAATATTGTATTTAATATTAAAATTTGATTTAAAAAATTAAACATATTTTTCAATAATGAAAAAGGAAAAAGCCTGTATCTCGAAATCCCGCCCAAGATATTGTTGTGAGTACTATTGTCACAAGTTCTGCCATTTCTTTTTAGCTCATGAGCAAACCCCCAGGTGAGAGGAGTACATTTTCACCTTAGCTGCTGTTTGTCCAAATCACAAGGCTACCATCAATCAGAAAAGAATATGTTTTAATGCCTAGAGGTAGTAAAAAACAATTTAATGGAAGACATTTTTCTCTTGCTTGTGAAAAGTCTGTAATAAATTACCCATTTTCCAGGCAGAACTATACAGGAATGACAATGTATCACCAGGCTGGCTTATATATGAAAAAACCTTTCATACTGTGGAACAATAAACACCTGTTTAGGGACATTAAATAGAAGGAAGGTAAAGAAGATTCTCCAACTACAAATGAATTCGCAGAATTTGCTGCCAGGAAAGAAAGAATTCAGTATCCAAATGAAGAACCTCTGAGGCACAAGGGATACTGCCATCATCTATGGTCATTTAAAGCAATCGTGATTACATCACAAGTACAGCTTCTCCAAATTCACAAAACATTTTGCACAGTTTTTGGTCACCGTGCAAAGCCACAAGCCTTAAAGCATAGAGCCTTAGCGTCCTGTGCAAAGGCAATTCCACATTTGTCTGAAATTTCATATACTGGTGGATTATCTGAAGCATGACACGTAGAGCTACAAGAATATGTCAGTCGTGTAACCACAGATGGAGGCCTGACGAGTTCATCAGAACACTTGACATAAGAGTCCTCGCAGTAACTCTCATCTGCCACTGCAGAAGAAGCAAGTACCAAAAATATTCCCAATTTTGAATAGGAACTTGGTAACTGTCATGCAATAAGAGCATAGGAATGAGTTTTTCCATCATATATAACTGATCTGGAAACTTTATCTAGAGAGTAACATTAAAATAGGAACCTTTGTCTGGCATCCCTCTAAGATTCAGGCCCCCTGTTTAACAGGGACCATACAACGAAGATTATGTCTGTCTGTCTTTCTGTCTGTCTTTGTTTATTTATTTATTTATTTATTGATATAGTTCTCTCTTTCATCCCAGCAAAATGCAACAAAAACATACTATCTTTGTGGTATATGAATACAAGGCATCAAGTTATTAACTATTCTTCTTCCATGGCACTATCATGGGATGTTTTCAACAGAAAATACACTGGTCACTGGTTGCGCTTATGATACTTGCTAGCTAGTGGCCAGACACTGCAAAAGAGGTGGTCAACTTGCGGAAGGCCCTTTCCATGCTGCTGAACAGGGTTCAGATATGGGAAAGAGAATAAGTCTTATCAAAATTCTGAAGTCTCACCTCTCCATATCTCAAACACAGAGCCAGTGAAAAAGTTAATGCGAACTACAGAGCTGAAAGATCCTGCGGTAGATTAAAGCTGGTTTACCCTTCTCTGACAAAAAGCAGCTCAGGACACAGTAGCCTTTTATCATTCTGATTCCACCTTAAGCTGTGCTTGTACGTGGAGTTAAGGTTTTTCCCCCTCTAAGTGTACGTAGATCATTATGGAAACTGCTAACTTTACCAGGTGATGCCAGACCACGTCCAGCTGGCTCAGTGTCACTTCACTGGAAGAAGTTCTTACCAGCCTCCAAGCGGTGTGAAGAAGCGAGGCAGTGCCACAGTGTGCAGATGAAAGGTGACAAAAAGTAACGCGTGCCATTAAACTCCCCACCCCTACCCCCCCGCCCACTTAAAATCCTTCTGTACCTACAACCATCTGCCAGCTGTGAAAAGAAATAAGGTACTACTCCGGTTAGTAATGCACAGTCTGATCAGTGCACTCGTACTAAATAAATAGGACACACCACTTGTATACACAATTGAACGATTGAGGTAAATTTGATCAAGTAAGGAGGACAGTAAGATGCTGATACTAGCATGTGTCCTGTCACTCTCCAGAAGGGATTAAAAGCCAGAGCAGATTCTATGGGAAACTAAGAAATTGATTTAGTGCACCAAGATTAAATAAATTGCAATGGCTGCAGTGTCATAGGAGAAGATTGAAAACAAGTAAGGAGAGGAATGGAAGTGATTTTTATAGTTAGCTTCATTTGCCTGATGTGTTTGCTGCATTTGAGTCACACTTTGAAACAGGATCACCACATCATGCCTGAAATTGGTGGTTTTCCCGAGTATCACTTTTAAGCCCATACTACGGCTACACCTCCAGCATTTCAGGTCAGAGCTGGGAGTACGGTCTTGTCCTCAGCACGATGAACGAGGGCAACGTGCCAAATCTGGCCCACACTTGAGCTCCAGTAAAAATTGTTAAACACAAAGTGCAGCTGCCTAAGGTCAAGCCCCAGGTGTTTTGTTCAAGTGAAGCACGGATGATCTTGAACTCTTAAGAAAACTGAATGTAACATTCATGAACTAGCTGCAAGAACAGCATTCCTACAATAAAAGCAGATATGACTGAGATATTTTTTCAGAGGAAGACTGAAACCATTTGATCAAACTCTACCTTTTGAATAAGTAGGAGATGGGTCTCAACTAACTTTGAAATTTTGTGCAAAATTTCATCAGAACAACGAGGCATTACAAAATATGAATTATTGCCTGCAAATAATTTTTAGAAGTGACATCACAGTTGTTCAATAGCTCTTACGGCACCAGACATTTCTCTACACCTTCTCTGAGCTAAAAACACTGAGAACTTTTTTTTGAAGTTCATGTTGATGTAGGACTTCCAGAGAATGGTTTGCTTTTATTGTATTGAACCTGCTTGGCTAAGAATTAAAGTCAATTGATTTAAAAAAAAAAATAATCAATATCATGGTCAGAAGAATTCTTCAATGGTTTCAGAACGATCCCTAGCAAAACTTCGGATAAATTCCTCCTCAAAAATAACTGGAGAGGAAACATGTTGAAGATATGTAATGCCTGTTAAATGTTTGCATCCGTAAAACCTCTCTTCCCAGCCATACAAAAACCTCCTCATGTGTCATCTAGTAGTTTGCATCCTTCTGAGTTAAAAGTCCCTATTTTGGAATGCCTTGTGTTGTCAGTGACATGGGCTTTAGTGCCACTCAGTGTTCAAATAACACAACTGCAGGGAGCTGCTGTACCAGATCACCCAGGTAGCGTGACACACAGTGGCAGGATACTTTATTAATTCGTAGAAAACAGTTGAATTTTAGAGGAGAGGACGATGCTGATCCTTCACTTGATCTCTTCTTCAGCCTCAATAATTCTGTTTTGGAAAAGCATATACGTCACAGTGGGGTTTTCAGAGGAACTGCACGTTGAGTATAGAACGACACATGAACTGGTAAACTGCCAGGGCCGTAAGAAGTAAAGAAATCAACAGCAGAGAGGAAGGGACAACGAAAGAAGTTTGCAGGACACAGGAGATGAGACAAGGTCAGAGGGAGCAAGAAGAGACATTCAGCAAATATGTGGAAGTGAGGAAAGGGCAAAGTGAACACAAAGAGAACGGGGCAAGGGAACAGGCACAAGCTGTTAGGAAAAGTCGGGTAGGTTATCACTGTCTTTTGGCTCACCTGGGGAAAAACTCATCTTCACTGAAATGCAAATCTTTAATTAAGAGACATTACAGCCTAAAGGATGAGAAGCAATCCCATATACTATATGCCTTTATTGTCCCTCTTTCTCCTTACTAATTCCCATTAATTATTTTTGTTATTTTGGGGGTGGGTTTTTTTTTGTTTTGACCTAAAAACCCCCTCAGAGAATACACTTTTGAAACACCTTGCCAAAATAAGGGTTCTGCTATCAACATCTGAGTGAAAGGCAAACAAACTCGCAAAGAAAAAAAACAAGATAATATGTTATTAGTTCTAGCGACAGTAATTCCACAAAAAGAGAAGTACCTTATAAGAACTTTCCATAATACAGAGTTACAATTAGACCAAGCAAGATGTCCTTCCAGGCCAATGAATGTCAGAAAATTAAAAAACATAAATGGAAACAAAAACCGAGTAGGAGATACTGCTTATTCTGAAAGAAAATATTGTTTGCCCAACCAGAATAAGATGGAGGGAAGAAATATACTGAGAATCAAGAAAGCCAAGAAGATCATCAAATACCAGAAAGAGATACCACATTTTGCACAGGGATGCTAAGACTGACCGTAGTTGGACACTGTCACCCCCGGTCCCGCCGGCCTCACCTGACCTACACAAACACCAATTCTGATGAGCAGAGAAACACCAAAGGCCTGTACTGTGAAAACTGTTATTTACAATACATCAAGGTATCATTACCACACAAAACAACGAGCATGCAACACTGCAATAAAGCCATTTCCTTCAGCAGATAAGACCTCGAAAAATTACCCGTCTCAGAAATACCGAAGAGCAGAGGCTCCCCCTTGGCTGGCCTGGGGACAACGCATGTCTACCAGCGGAGATGAGTTGCCGCAGTACGGCATCACAAAAGGGTGCTGAAGGAACATAAACTGTTTGGGGCTTGTATTCTCTTTTCTGCTTGAATTTAGGTAAAATCCCTAATGAATAGAAGTTAATTAGCTACACTTAAGACTGATACACAACTACAGCCATAGGGAATAAACAGGTTCACCAGCTGCTGTATTACTCCAACTACACTGTAAATTGCTGCATGCTATTAACATGCTCTCCTGGCTTCAATAAAGAAAATCTTATTGAAATCAGTAGCACACATTTCCTATTTCAGTGAGACGTTGCAAAATTAAAATGATATGTAGTAAAAACAATATGTGTGAGCCACCTGCTTACTGTATGATAGAATAGATTGGCATAGAATGACAGCTGCTGCACAGCCAACATTTCAGATACTGTACTACCTTGCCAACTGGACTTAAATTCACACATGATTTCCTTGACTAGCACTGAATGAATTTTTGCTGCTATAAATATGCATTGGCAATTGTGATGAATCATCCTGGATACTAAGGGTCACTGTTAATTCAAATACATCAAGAACAGTATCCAGTGCAAAAAGCCACCAGAGCACGTATTGGTGAGTCAGGACTGTTCTGATAACCTACATGTAAAGAACATGCCTTGACCCACAATAAAGGGTTACCAATAATGAAGACAGCCCCTGCAGAGCTTGCTGGATACTCATAGCACAAAATGCTAGATGTTAAAACCAAAGAACTAATTAATCATCGCGTGCCTCCTCACACTTGCCTGGAGTTTGTGAGAGTTACCATGACCAAGACCTTGCAGCCTTACTTAGGCACCTAGAGCGAGATTCCAGCAGCCTAAACTCCACAATGTTCTTACACCTATCCTAGGCCTATTCTACATCTGCATTTTGTTTTCAGCAGACTCGAGGGCGGTCACGGCTCTACCCCTTCGCTGGACTCTCTGAACCCCTCTTCAGGCTCATGCAGTTCTCAGGACTCCTCAGTCACAGGCGTTTAGTGAAAGGCAGGCTATTTGATAGTGCTTCTAATTCCCATTGATTTCAATCAGAGCCATGTGTCTAATTATGCTTGCAGATCTGGTTTTGCTGGTTTTATATTAAGAGAGGATGCCTAGAAAGAGTAAATGCTTCTTTTAATCTAACTTTCCAGGCTAACACCTTATGTCTAAAGTCAGTGCTGACAGGAGCTCTGACAAGGAACCACTGCTTTAGATTTCCCTGCTAATAAATTATTCTTCGCATATGTAACAATAAATAGACTGGGTCGGCAACAGGAAATAATTTTATAAGGATGAATATGATTTACAGTTATTCAACAAGCAACAATACTGTAGTGTTCATGAAAGGGCAGGTTTGGGGTAAAATCAGTAATCTATTTTAACCAATTCAAATGCCAATATCCCATCTGCTAAGTCTCTTTATTTTATATCAGCCTGCCATTTTCTCTTAGTGGTAGCATCAATAAACATTGTTGGTAATCATCAGCTTGTGCTCTAATGTGGCATATTCAGTTTCATTGAACAAAGCCAGGCTGAAGATCCCTAAAGAAAAAAAAAATTGTGACTTGTTTAGTTGTGATTCAGACCCATGTCTCTGATTTAAGAATGACTCAGAGTTGCATCATCACCAAACCTGAACACAAATAGTTTTTCTCATATACAAAGCTAAATGCTAATAGCAGCTACTTTTTATTTATTCCAAAGGAATTTTCAGTTACATGGGATTTTTATATCATTTTGCCAAGTGCAGTGGAACGTTTCAAAAAAAGCCATCAATTTGAGGAGTTCACTAAAAACAATATTTGTATCTGATGACGTGTAACAGGATTCCAGCTGGAGAATACCACTTAGATTTAAGAAAAGGTTTGTTTTGCTTTCTCTCCTTTGAGATAGATCTGGAGTTCACATACGTGAAAGACTGGATGACAAAGCCTAGATTCAGGCTTCCCTTCACCAGTATTTGCCATAAAATTCTCAAACATATCTAGCACATTCACAGTCTGCAGCCAGAGACTACTTAAAACACTATTACAAAGGCAGGTTTGGCTTCTCTGGGGCATTGTAAAACTAGAGTCACCATAATTTAATTAATCACAGACATTCATAGTTAAAACAGGCCTGATAATCAGGGGTGGAGGGAGTTATAATAGGCCACTTACTCTGAAAAACTAGATGATAAGCCCTGGCTTGCACAGTAACTCCAAAGCTTCACAGTTTTTAAGTTCCCATCAGGCTTCCTGGGCTTCTAACAGGAGCAAGGCAACAAGAAACTTGTGTCCTTCAGCCTTAAGAGGCTTTTCAGTAAGACAGGGAGGATCTGAAACTGTCCGGTTGTGAGATCACCCTGATACACAGGTTACCAAAAAGGTGGAAGCTGGCAAGGAACCCTCTGGGAATCAGCTAAGTTACTTGACTTTTTTTGCTTCTTCAAACAAACTATCTCCATTAAAAATGCCATTTAAAAAAAAAAAATCTGCATTCTCTGATGTGAAAATGTTCCATTACAGATTATTGTCAGGACAGGCTGAACAACCCCATGCTCCTGGAGGTCCTCTACATGCAGAGATGGAGAACATAGAGCTCAGCACCACGGAGGACCAGGAGCTCCAGGGAGGCTGAAGCAGGCTGTAACCTGCCTGCTCACAGAGTGTGAATTAGGCTAGTTCTGCCGCTAGGACATACCTTGTAAAAGGTAAGATTCCCATGCCTGTCAGATAATATTGTACCCTGCCCTGGCATCGGAATGGAAACGGCTGTGCTTTCTGAAGGCATCATCTTTGACATGAGATGTAAACCCACACATGTTTGTTGTTTCTATATTTGACATACCGATCTTGAGTTTGGGGAGGAAACAGTAGCTTCTGCTAACAGAGATCAGAAACGTCTTTTGGGAGGTGGCATGGAAAACCATGTCCTCAGAAAAGAAGTTTAGCTTTCAGTGGAAACTGATGTTAACGACAGTGCTCTCCCAAGTGAGTAGAACCCACTTTTCAAAGGAAAGACTGCAAAATTACAAATATACAAATATACTGTTTAAAATTATATTCTTGTACATTTGAATCATCTGTGTAGTCACTGATGACAAAAAATGTATGACCTCAGCACAGAACTGCAGCTAAGGTATCAAAATCACCTAAACAATCTATTACATTTATTCTTCAAATAAAATTATTCTCTGTAACATTTATACTGTGAAAGATGCTTATATTTTAGACAACAGCACACATAAAAAGCAAAACAATTACCAACGATTGCGGAAAAACAAAAGGAAATTTGTTTGAAATTTTGAAGTCAAAGTGTTCAAATATTGTTGATATTGTGTAATTAATTCTGTAGGCATGTCTTGATAGTCTACAACATAAGAGATTCTTTGGAGCACAGGCGCTGTCAGGCCCGCTGCGGTCCCAGCTGGCCTGCTGCCTGGGCTATACACCTTTCGTGCAAGAAATAAACCCTACTTTAAAATATTACGTGGGTCTGGGACTTACTCTTCGGCAGCATCGTCTACACCGACGTTCACACACAATGATGCATCCCTACCGAACACGGCAGCAGCCAGAGCCGGGCTGGGCGGCGAGCCCCAGTAGAGGGACCGCTGCCGCCTGGGGTGGGGGCTTCAGCAGTCACAGAGGGGAACGGCAGCTTGTGCCAGAAAAACAGCAGTAGCACATTTTTCCCCAACCCCTCCCGGCAAAACGAATGTATCATTAGAAGCCAAAAAAGAAATCTATATTAAGATACTGCTAATGTTCTAACAAAGTGACACAAACAAGTTACACCGCTAACAACTCACCTTCTTCCTACTCTAGGTATTTATAGCAATCTCTGAAATTTTAGTGATATACCACAGTCTATTAATTCTGCTGTCGCCCCTCCCCCCCCCGAAAAAAAAAAAGTAGGATAAACAAGGAAAAAAGTGAAATCTTTAAAATAGAATTTCCTCCCCACAGTTTATTTAAGTCAGATATTTAGGACTGAGCTTATCAAGCCAACTGGTAGGCATCCTGCACATGGCACAGCACCTAGCACCGGCTCTCAGTGTGTGCTGAATCACGGCAACTGATTTCACAGGAGCCAGTGGTACCTTCACATATTACAGAGCAGGAACAAACCTTTCATTATGACAGCCTCTTAAATAGAAAGTTGTTGATAAACAAAGTTGAAAACCAATTGACCAATTATTAAATGACCTTAGAATAAAATGTGCCGTTACTGTACTTGAGCTAGTGCAGCACAAGTAAATATCTCTAAAAGAGAAAGCAAAGTCTTCTATGACAGAAACCAATTTGATATGGAAATGGGTCAACAGTTGCTTAAGATGTAGCACAGTTTTGATTTGATCTGCTATATTTGGACTCTGTATGAGGCGCTTCCAGTAACATCGGTATTGCTTATACATGAGACTTTTGCATAATCACTGTATGAAGCATTAGAATTCTTCAAACCGAGAAAGATTTTCAAAACGACTCTACATATCTATGTTAACAATGTGGATACAACGGTATTTGCTGAAGAAAAAGAACAACTGTTTTCTAAAACAATTAGGATTCATGATACATTGCTTGGCAGACTATTGTTCAGAAGCCCACACAGTCCTTTTCCAAGAGAAGCCCAAACGCATCCACGGGCACCAAGTTATGCGTAACACTGAGCTCAGAATACATATTGGTCAAACAAGGAAAAGTGTAAAAATAATTGGACATACATTTGTTTTACAAATGAAATCCTGTATTTGTAGCAAACTGGTTTTTATACTGCTGCTTTTCAGACATGATCACAGTTTGAGTTGTTCTTATCTTAAGAAAACCACCAGATTCCATTTTAAGATTTTTCTTTCAAGGATATTGTATAACCTTGTATTTCCACATACCTCAGCTGTTAGCTTTCCAGTCCACCTTGTTACTCCTCTGCAGTCCCTAGTAATCCTTGCATCACCACAGGGATTGAGCTAATTTCACTCCCGAAAACTATGAAAGATCATTTCACAATGCTTGCTACCATGTTAGGGAACCTACCCCAGCCAGCAACGAATCCCTCTTTTTTCTTGCTTGGCCTCCACTCACATCTGCTACCGATACAATCGCATTGGTTGTTCTTTGTCCTTGGGTTCTGCTGTCTGACCTTGGGAAGAAGAACGCACATATGTAATATTTTCCTTTAAGTATGTGATAACAATGAATATAAGCATTCACATCCTCAAAGCCAAGTGCAGGCATTAAAGAGATCAGCTGCTGACTCCTCCACAGTGATCATACAAAGGAACGTGACCTTGGCCGTGGATGAGTTCCTGGCAGCCCTCGCAGCCTACAGCCATGATTACCTGCTGGGCATGGGCAACCTTAAAAACCAAAAATTGTAGTGACCGTTTTCAGCTGACCTCTCTGTGCTGTTTGACATTGAAATAGGACTCATTTGGATTATATTAGCACCGGTCATAACATTAGCATGTTATCTCTGCAGAGACATAAAGGAGTTATTGCAGCCACAATAAGTCAGAGGTTCGCTGAAATCTAGGCAAGCTGGAATGTTGGGTCTTCACACAGGAAACAAAATGCACGAGGCTATTTGTGATTAATAATAATGACTCTGAAGCCAACACGCATTATAATTACAGGGGTTACTAGCCTTTACAGGGTTCACATGAATATCCATTGCATTCCACTGTCCGTTCTGTGTTTTATATACCAATGAAGGTGACATTCTGAGAACAGAAGTCTCTACAATGCATATCTCTACAAGGGTACAGCCCATTCAAGTCAAAGCATACTTTAACCTAATAATTCCTATAGCATACTGCAATTACTAGACTAACTGCTGTTAGTGAAAACCAAACTACTCAATCCTACGTCTGGCTCTGTAACAGATGTCATACATAATGTTTAACAAGTAGTTCATGTCTCTTGACATCATTTTACCACTTGTAAAATAAGAATGCTTTGAGATCATTGAATGGTAGACATTATAGAAGTAGAAAGCATTGACTATTATTTGTTGTATTATTATTATTTAATGTAACATATGGATGCAAAATTCTGGCTTGTTTGACCAGGAAGACAGCCCTATATGTTTAAAATTAAATTAGCATAGGAAAAAAATTAAGCAAACAGACTATCTCAAATAGGAAATGAAATAAACAGTATGGAGCTCTTTAAATACATAACAAGCAATCAGCAAAAGGGCTGTGAACGGAACCTGAGTGGGAAGCTTGTGACCAGTGAGGCTGATATTGCTGGAAGCCTGAATGAAAGTTAAAAGGCTCCATGACTAGGCCAGACTATACAGGCAATTAGAAGTGCTGAATGTTGCCAAGGCATCAGGCCAACAAGAATTACAACTCAACAAACTGAATGAAGGAGAGTGGGGGGAGAAAAAAAAGAAAAAGGGGGAAAAAAAGGAATAAAAAAAAAAAAAGGAAAGGCTTTAATTAAATATTTGAGATCTCACAAGGGATGGGGAAAGTGCCAGGTAACTGGAAGATGGTTAACTAAACGGAGGGGGTCTATTCGCTCATTAATGCGTGGGGGAATTTACAAGTGTAACTTCTACTACCATTAATTGGAGCTACAGCAAATGAGTGACGCCAGCGTATACTGGTGGGGAAAGGCTCCCGTTACCTAGACTGGTCTTACCTGGTAAGGGTTTATCGAAGAGCTATGGGGTGATTTTTGGACCTGAATTAAAAAGGTCACCAAGATGGAACTTCTTGAAATAGAAGTTTGTACTGCTTTAAACGCAAGACGATCCCAGAATAAAGCAATATTTTCATAAGAACTTTTCTTAGCATCATTTTTTCAGAATTGTGCAAACATTTACTTCTCTCTGCCCTGCACCTCAGAAATCCCAAAATAACCCTGTGGGACACACGTCAGACTCTAAGTGGATAAAGTAACTTCATTTCTGCAGTTCCTTGTCAGAAGGGTCACCAGTTGGGATGATTTGATTGTGCCTGTGCTGAAATGAAAAAGGGAAATGAAGCCAGCAGGTCACTCACCCGCAAAGAAACAGTAGGAAAGAGGAGAACAGAAGTACTTGTGAAAGGACCTAACGTTGGCGAGGGTAGGGGAAGAACTACAAGTGTACTATGTCACTGGATCCAATTAGAAACTCTGTAGATGTAATTACTTCAGATAAGCATATATACATTTTTATGCAGCTCCAAATTCCGTGGTTTTCACAACTTCTATCACAAGTCAAATTTTAAATGCATGTTAGTTATAATACACCGTTTTGCTATCCACTGTTCCTCCGTTAAATCCAAAATTTGCTTCAAAACAAAATTTTAAGCTTCATTGTTCCTATAGCACTACAATGAAGTCAGAAATTATTTACAGACTAAAGAAAGATTCATGTTTTTTTCAGACACAATCAGAGAAAATTTGGAATATGTAAAACATGCTGTATTTTCAGAGCCCACGAATGCAAACCAGAAATGATAGCTTTAGTAACTCTTCCAGAAACACAAAATGGAGAAGGGTGGGCCAGGAAGCCTATGTCAGGATCCCATGTTGGTTATTTTATCAGTATTTCTAACTGTAAAGGAGAAGCTATCGGAGTTTCAGAGCATGACATTAAAAAAAGGGCAGAATTCAGCATCTGTTCTCCCCATGACTATATATCATGGGATGGTTTAGAATAAGGAATCTATTTTAAAAAAAAAAAAGCTCATGAAGAGAAAGGCTATAAGGCTATAAGTCTTCACAGTCTTGAGGCCACATAAAACCTTTTTAAAACTCAAACTGCCCTCAGATGTTCAAGAACTTGGTCTCTCAAGTGAAACGTGTCTGTACAAGCACGTTTTCAAAGACTTTGTATTCTCAACTTTTCCTAATGCTTTACCAGAAAGGTCAAGTAGCCACCTCAATAAGCCAAACATTTTTGAAGCTTACAGACCAAGTTGGACTTGGACACATATTTCATTACAGGAATAATACAATATACCTTAAAGAGTAAAGGTATTAGCCAAATAGCCATTAGCCCAAGAAATTAAAACTATGACTACAACTAACAGTAGATGAGACAACCATTAACGTATTTACTGTTCTTGAAGACCCAAATCATTTCATATCATCATCAAAAGATTACCTTATAAAAAGCTGTTGCCAAGAATGATTCGCTTTCTTCTCTTGCCTACCCTCATGAAAATATGGACATCTGTAAAGGACAGAACAGATCCACATCTGCTATTGCTGTGAAGGAGAATTTATTTCAAAAGTACATCCTTTATGGACATAAGCAAATCAAATATTAGACAAAAATCAATTCAGCCATTATTTTTGTACAGAACTTAAATGCTGACACAAAAGCCAAAGTCAGTATTACCAGCCAAATCTGTTAAATTTTTCAAGACCAAGATGGGAAAAAATGGATAATTTTCACATTAAGGTGGTGGGCTATATTGTAGCTTAATTTATAATTTCCAGGCGTATAAGGCAAGCATAGTCAGACCATATGTCTTTTCTTGGCCTTTAAATGCTCCTATTTTCCACTAGACTTGCCTTTTTCTCCATCTATTGGCAGCCATACCATTTGCTATTCAGGTGATTGGCTGTAATGAGCCAACTCCTGTTTCCATATGAATAACCACTTTTTCCCCAATTACTTAAGCTGCCAGCAAGTCACTGGTGTCATGTTCTTTGATGCAAATCTGACTGTCAATAGAGAACAGAACTACATAAAGAGAGAATTTATGATGATACCCTTAGCTTAATATTTTTCGTAAATGCTATTCAGTTTAGCTTCCAGAGAACACGGGGAAGGCAGCAGCAATGGTCCACAGTAAGAAGTAAAAGTATCTTTAATTGGCTTTGTGCTTCACATGCCCTTGTAATCAGTCTTCCCATATGGTAGTCTGAAATAACTTTATCAATCTCCATTTATGTATTTATGTCACTTTAAAAGGTCCATTTTAGTCAATATCCAAATCTATAAAAATGTCACATTTAATTTTAAAATTTTATTTTAAAAGTTAGAACTCTGAATACATAGTTTGATACTTACAATTTTTGGAAATAAACAGACCCATGGGGGAGGGGGGAAGTTTCTGAGCACCAGTTATTAACAATACGAGAATTAAATATATCATTTTAATTCACTTCATTGAAAGGTCATTTTTTATTAATCTTTCTTAAATGGCCTTAGATATTTTTCACTGAAAGGTAACCAGCTTACATTTTGCAAGCCACGAGACCTTCTTCTTGGAACCCACCACGATAAGCGTGATCATGGGGTAAGGGGTCCCTCCTGGTGTTGGCAGTCCTGATTGCAAGCGTCCTGTCTGACGGTAAATAGCTACAGAACAAAACTATTTTCCATCCAAAAATTGCTATATTAAAACTCTCATACAAAGCAATAAAAGCAATGCTACCTGGTGTTCAAGGCCTAGTCTATTAACTACCTACCTTCAAACCTGTAGCATTTCAGGAAGCCTCCCCAGATGTCTATCAAGTAGATTTTCCAAGTGTTGCCCATTTTTCCAGGTGATTCCAATTAAATGCCATTTAAAGCCTCTGAGTAATTTCTTGAACATCTGCTTCTGCAATATAGATACTAGCAGCCAATCTAGAGAGAAAGACATTTTCAGTACATATTAAAAACTGCTGTTGGCGCTACAAAACTCAGATTCAGTTCTCCGTGTTCCCAGGCGCTCTCAATTTGGACTTTACCTGTGAACTAATTAGCTCCTGTAGGAAGATCTTTTATAACAGCAGGTGTCCTAAACAACTACTACTCTTTTGCTGAAAGAGTTTCTGGGTTGGGTTTTTTATCATTAAAGAAAAAATAATAAATTATTGTTTACATAAGGTTGACAGCACTTTTCACAGAGCTGAGACAAAACAAGAAGCCAGCAAAGGGAGAATGGGTGAAAAGCAAAACTACTTCTTTAACCATCTAAGAATTGTATTGTCTTTGATTGTGCTGATTTACAAACAGGAAAGGTCCTGTCTAATCTCTGTAAGGGAAGAGGAAGAGAAAACAGCTGCTAAACCTGAAATTCATTAGTGAAGTGCATTTAATATCTAAATGAAACAAAACAATAATGCTAAATGCAGTGTGCTTAACTAACTTGCAAAAATACAAATATTTTTTTTAAATTTAAAGTTGCTGTTTAATGACAACCTGTTTTTATTATTATTACTGGGCTAAAGTCTGGTTTTAGATGCACACACAAAATCAGAGCAGCTCACGGATTTCTCCAATTACTCAAGATCAGTTCTGGATTTGACTCAGTACTAAGCAAGGTTTTCTCCCCACATGCTGAAATAGCACATAAACAAAAATAAATGAATGTTGTCATTCATTAACTTTGATACAGGAGCTAATTAGAACTTGTACAAATGATTTTATGCAGGTTTTTCTTCACTGATGCATTTTGAAAGGTGTCTTAAGACCATTGTCCATTATAAAGTCTGTACTCAAGCAAAACCAGCTGCCACAAACCGCAGAAGAGCGTCGCTGATCGGGTACCAGGTCAAAGGCATTTAGACCCTAGAAGGAACAAATAGATGCCTGACTGGGTTTCCAAACCTTAAGGTACCTGCTTGCTCTCTAGTTGCCTAAACGCTTTCGAATCTCTTAATAAATACTAATGGACTAATACAAGGCACAGACTAGCTGGAGCCTCCATTTGAAATCTGCTCTCAAACCTCATTTGCAGATTGGCCAGATGGTAATTAGTGTGGAGGTGTTCTCCAGGCAGACTTGCTTTCAGGGCAGGGTTTTTTAAATTTTATTGGGGTTGGGGGAGGAGAAAAGGAAGTTTTTTTTTCCAGCTAGGATTAGTAACAGCTAGGAAAGGGTGAATAAAAGCTGAGCTACAGCAGAATTTTCTTTGGTTTGTTATATTTAAGAAAGTGCTTGCAATTTAATCCAGAGAGACCAATAAACAGAAGACTAAAATAAAAAGGCAGAAGGCTGCGGTGTCAAAGTGCTGTTAAAGTACATGAGAAAAGCAATCCACTTGGGGTTCATTGTAACACTTCTAATAATGAGCTTCCCATATTTAGACACAAGAGATAGCAAATTCAAACCCCCTGGAAAGGATACAATACAGTTATACAACAACATAGCAAACTGTATTTGTTTTGTTATTACTACCTATGCACCCTATGGTTTCTTTAGGGAAGATGATATGATATCTTTATACTGTGGTGTGTAAAATAGTCTGAAATCTCTCTTTGACACCACTAACGTACCAAAATCCTTCCCAAATGGTGAAAGACCTCCAACTTGATGCTAAGCTTGATCTTAAGCATCACAAAAAAAAAAAAATAATATGTTTTGTTACTGCATTTCTCTCTGAGAGGTTTTCAAAATCCTTCCAGTCAGTACATGAGATAGGATACATATTGTCGGGGATAAGTTGTTAAAGTGAATTTGAAATGTGCTTCTCAAAATATCGTTTACACATTTACCAGATGGTAAAATAAACATGTAAATTGTTATCGAGTATACACCAACTTTATACTACAATTTTACCCACTGTAGAAATGGTGTAAAAATGTTGAATATAGTGTTACTTGTTCATTTAATAGTTTATTAACATTTTAAATACATTTGGAGAATAGCTTTACTTTCAAAGAAAAAAAATTACTTACAAAAGCATTGTTTTAAGCCGTTGATCAGGCCAAATTAACCTACTTTCTTCTACATTTATCATTTACCTTATCAATAATATGATTAGCATAATTATACCTGGTTCCTAAATATTTGCCTATGCATAGACATTAAGTGTGTTTAATGGAATGGGTTTTAACAGATAAATTTAAGTTGAACAAAGTGCTAAAAAATTAATTTTAAGAAGTACGGTTACCAACATCTTAATGAAAGTAGCTGCTATTAAAGCAGCAGGTCACTTTGCCACTGGAATTAACTCTTTTGTGAGCCACAATACACGTTCAGAAACATGAAGACTTTATGTATGACAGAATAGAAGGTGCGTGCTAACAAACCTGTGTATCCAAAGAAAAGCCTAATGCATGCGCTATTTAGCAATCTGCAGGAATTAAAACATTCCAGCTCAAAGAGTAACCCTTCTCCTTCTCTCTAACGAAAGTACATGTAGTCACTTGTTAACGATCCTGGTAGAAGACAACAGATGAAGGATTTTGATGGAAGGCTGTTGCTTGTCCTACCTATGACTGGTCTCTCCTTTTGCAGTTCAGTTTCTACCAACACGGCACATCTATTACACCGTGCTATAGGATTTTCTTTCCCACATTTCAGACTATGCCAGCTCCCTTTTCTAAAAAAGAAAGTCATTATTTTGCTGTCTTAGATTTAGGAACTTTCCTCATCTGTGAAGATGTATATTCACTCAGCATATTTTATTTTCAGTCTTATGCACCCAGCAGACTCTGAACTAATTACTCCTTAGAAATGAGTGCATCAACTAGCCTTCAAAATATCCAAGGACTTTTTGGTCAATCCACAATAGAGTCTTGGATTCTCACCTGAGTTTTGTCTGGATTATTTTTTTCAGAGGCTTTTCGCAGCATCTAAATTCAGTCTCATGCCAGTCATTAAGCTGCTATTTACTATTACGTTGCGGCTTTACTATCATATGCCCTCGGCAGTAAGGTGTTATCACACAGATAAAAATAATACATGATTCTCAAAAGTAATAACACAGAGTTAGCTCAAGAGATAAGTTAACTTTATTAGTGAATTCTGGAGGAGCATGCATATCCAACAAATACCATGGACTAGTAGGTGCCACAACATAAAAAATTCCTAACCAAATTTATCTTTAAAGAATGTTCCCCCTATATCAGAAGCTAGCACAAAAAGCAATAGATAACAAGTTTTGACAAACCTGTCTGGTTTCTCTGACTCCGACTGTGGAAGTTTGTGGTTTAAGATTCAGAAGTCCTGCTGAAAAACAAAGTGCCAAAAGCTGCTCCGGGACAGGTGCTTGATCAGGGCTCCAGTGGGATCTTCTAGGAAAAGGTGAAAAACAAACCAATTTGCATGCGACCACTTTTAAAACACCACTTGGAATCTGCTGCTTTACCAACCTACCTTTTGGATTACACTCTGCAGCTGAAGTATTTTGGAAAAAGACACAGAAACATTTGAAGATATCGAAGAGATTGCAATAATAAGGTTTTCATATGGGAATAAATAATAACGTACCATTATATACCCATGAAATCTCCTGAAAGGGATGGTTTAGAAATCATTAGGCAGAAAAATAAGTTCAATCTTAAAGAAATAACCCAAGTGGGACAGGGGGAAGCCTGACTGATGTATGCGGACAGGAGGTGTCCGATAGCAAATAGCACACCTACAATTACCAGTATACCTCTATACATGAATGCATAAAAATGTTGGGAAGCTTAAAAATCTGACTACCAAAATCCCTAGGGCATTCAAGTCGTGTACTGGCTTTGGTGTACAAACACGTACTACAGACTAAAACACTAAAAGAGGGAACTGATGAAGAAAGCATTGTCTTCAGAGCCTGTGCCACGGAGCACCGAACACCTCTGCCAACTAACTTCAAAGCAGAGCCTGAGCCAACACTTCCATAAAGGCAGGGTGAGCACTGGAAACTTGTAGCATATGCTGCTATTTACATAACTAATTGTAGCATGCACAGTCAAAAAACAGCCTCTAGCTTTAGCATATACGTGCAAAATAATTGATTTTATTATGTACAGAAAATTAGAAACTGTCAGAAACAAAGCCACTAGTAACAGCCGTGAGGAAGAATTTAGAAGACGCAGCTCCTAGATTGCAGAGGCCAGTTTTCACACAGTTGTGTGATTTACAGCTAGAATATAAATCTAGACAAGATTCAACGACAGCTGATACCCTATCCAAGCTTTCGGTAAAACTGACATACACACACCATAGTCTGATGGTGGAGACGCTCAAGAAAAATCTTCCCAGTCTCAGATGAGCTGCTGTTTGCCGTTGCAGACACTGTAGTGAAACTTTGCAAAGGATATTGCAAATATAATAATAATCTAATCTTACACCAAAAAACTGGAAGAAAAATGTGATGGCGTAGAATAAAAGCACTAGCTGAGTTGCTCCTAAATCTCTGATGAAAAATAGGATGACACCAAGATGTAGAAAAATACAGAAGATGGACTAAAACTGCATTATACTGGCTAATTTTCTGTGAAAAACAAAACAAAAAAAGAGTAAAACTCAGGATTACTCAGGCAAAACAGTGTGCTTCTGTAACCCAGAAAAAAAGCACATTGGTTCTAGAATGTTCTCCTATTATTCAGAAATAACATTACTTGAGACAACATTTAATCCTATAGATTAAATGTGTATTGGCTAGACACGACATACTTGTTCTTGCAATTACAGAATAGACTAGAATTTGTTACAAGTCTAAATATTTTTGTAAAAGAGTAAATTTTAAGCAGGTTATTTTAAGATATCCTCTGGCCAGTAGTCTTTTGGAAAACTGTTAAAATTGTAAAAAAAAAAAAAAATATTACATAAATTACAATGCAACACCCATAAATCTAGGAGTTCAACTGTTACATGCTGCTTAAGAAAAAACTCAGAAACGGGCACCCTGGTTATGCAACTGCAAATGCTAAAAATATTTGCATTGTGTATTCTTAGAAAATGTGTCATGTTAAATGTTTTGTATGAGTTAAACCCTTTACAATCACAAGAAACGGTATATAAATGTAAATTTAAAAGTCTGGGTACAAAAGAGAGCAGCCTTCCATGAGTCTCGTCCTCTTCACTACTCCCGAGCAAGGCTCTCCTTGTTTAAGCATCCTCCACGGAAGGAGTTAAAGAAGAGAGCTTTCGTCTCAAGCTCTGAACAGAACAAGCCACAGAGGAACCAGTGAAGTGTCCCCCCAAGAAAGGAAAAGGATAGAGGAGAGCAAGGCAGAGGCTGGAGCTCATGGGAAGCTTTGGAGATCTACCAGGGGAAGGAGACCAGAGGCTACTTGGGGACTACTGGTGTATTTGCATCAGCTCGGAGCTCTGCTGCGTCGTCACTCAGGAATACAGCGATGCAGGCATTATCCTACACAGCTCTCCGAGGGCAGGTTTCAGGTTATAGACGAGCCCATCTCATACCCACCTGCCTGTGAAAGGGATCGACGGCTTCCTGCTGTCCTGCCCTTGCACCCACCAGCCTGGCAGCCGTCCCCGTGCAATAGCACCGTCACCATCCAAGTGACTCCAGAGGGCTGAACTGACAGCAAACCAACCCTCGTGAAAAGCGTTGGGTACACAGAACTACACTTAAAATCTCCTAGATCCTTATCCTGAGGCAGCTGTAGGTACCAAAATAAAGTCAAAATGAAATCTAATTACTGTTTAGCACAGTGTGTATTCAGCACAGGCATTACCCTTGTCCCTCTATGGCTGGGAAATGTGACCACAGTGACAGAGCTGCATTTTAATTACCGAGGGAGAAAAAAACACCCCCAAACCCACAACAGATAGCACTGTTAAAGCAAAACAGACTTAGGCCCTGATCCTGCAAAGATGTATGTGCACGTATATGTTAAACTTTACACTGCCATGGGACAATTATTTGTGGTGTTTCTCCAGTTATAACGTATTTGGAAAATAAGCATATAGTGCTAATGGACTACCGCGGAGTTTGGCCTTTTAGGTTACATCTGCCTAAATGGTCTACAAGGAAATACATTCCTGAAGCAATCTTACATCCACACGTTGTTACAGTAATTTTTTATGTTCATTTTTAAAGGCCCATTTTTCATTTCTGTCGTTAGACTTCAAGTTACTTTACGTCTACTTATACAAATGAAATCAGTTTGCAATTAAAAAAAATATTTTTAAAATAATTTTAATTTATATCAAGGATCAGAGAAATTATAAGTGAACAATACATGGAGACATAACAACTGAAACACTGAAATGTTTAAAAATCCAATACTGAATGTTAACATCAGAGGGGTTTTACAGTATTTAACACAAAGGGAAAAAAAGAGCTACACTAAATATGACTGCAAAGAATGTGAAAAAGATTTGGGCATTACAAAATTCCAGACACATACAAGAAGGACTGAAAATACCTGATTAATTTCCTTCCATTCAACTTCTGAAAACTTATTTTATATTAAAAGAATAGAGTTGCTCTAAATATTGCCCCTAAAAAGGGACAAATTCTTGCGTAACACACACCAACCAAACTGGCTTTTGTTTGCAATTATTGCAAAATCAAATTGCCTTTGATTCAATTATGAAGACAAAGCATCAAAATCAACCTTGACAATATGCAGAAATGAAGCTTCTATTATTCTGATAACCTAAACAGAAATTAAAATGTAAGTACAGTAAGATATCAGTTGATGTTTTTATAATTATTTTAACACAAGAGAAACATATATGTATATCAAATTAATACTTGGCCCTATTCATTCCATCAAACAGCACCTGCTTTGGGTAGTACCTAAACCAGAAGAGGAAACACCCAGATGATACAAATCCGTATAGAACCACTGAAGCCAATGAAATGACATAATTGTACATCAGTTGAGGATCTGATCCATGCTCTTCTGACCCCAGCTCTGCAACAAACACCAGTCCTCAACAAACATCTGAAATAACTGCTCGATAACACGCCCAAGAATAAAGTGGGGAGATCATTTAGAATCGCAAGCACTGGAGATTTTTCCATAAGATTTTCATCATTTCTAAACACAGGCTTCTAAACCACTCGGAGACTTCTGAAAAATGCCCCTACCCCTCTTCACTTACGTACGGTGGTTTCCATAGAAAATTTAGGAACTGTCAAAAGGAAACAAACCCTTTTACCTCTTATTCAATACCTTGCACCTAACTCCAGTGAAATGCTCCCTTCTCCCAAAGAGTGAACAAAGCGACCAGAAGAGAGCTTACACCAAGTTTAAAGTAATACTATGAACAAAACCATCATGCTTTAGAAGTATAGTGGTAAGGCAGTGGCAACATGGGGCGGGAGGGATGCTGTAAGGGTTTGCTGAAAGGGGATGTAGCATGGAGAACAATTAATTCTCTGTGTTATTGCATGGCAGATCTAATGAAGTGAAATGTAGGCACCGATCACAGAGCAACCAGGGGGACAGAAGGCGCTGCTGCCCGGCCTCCGGGTGGGATTCCCAGAGGATACGGGGTGAGCCCTGACTTTCCCCAGGGCCAGGGAGCAGCCACCATATTTCCTCAGTGTCTCCAGCAGGAGGTCTATGGGAGACGCAGATGAGACAGTCTAGTTGTAGTCGACTCACGACAAATAACGCCTCCCCTTCAGCAAACATTTCCACAAAGGTAAATAAGCTGCAACCAGGGTGCTAATCAATCATCAAAAGCATTTGTTAGCTTACATTTATGATTTCAGTTTAACTCTCTGTGGGTGGGTGTCTCCATCTAAACTAGGACACCTTTCAGCAACCTAAAATTTCTCCCAACGCAAAATATTGGTGTTGCTCTTGCGCCCTTCAGTCCCAGACCACTACTGTCTGCTTCTTGGATAAACAAAAGCAGTCAAAGTGTAACTAAATGTAATTCAAGGAAGAAGCCTACTTAGAAAAATTAATTCCGTAGCATGGCCCATAGAAATTAAGATGAGACTTTTAGAAAGTTCAAATTACGTGTCAGTGCCATCAACAACAACAACAACAAAAAAATTACCCAAACAAGCCAAAAAAAAAATATTACAAATGATTGAAGTGGGAGCTTGTATGATGCACTTTGGTAACTCATCAATGCAGTGTTTCTACTATATTAAAAAAACCAAATTATTAAGTGTATTCTAAATCAGTCAGTCACTTCAAGGTACACGACTATCACAATTATTGAAAAAGGCCTTGATCCTGAAAACATTTATGTCTGTGAATTTTTAGACAAGTGAATAGTCTTTGTAGGACTGACCTCTTACTTTACGTTGTTCACACATATGAACTTGCATGCACGATCAGAGACTAAGGCAGGAATACACATTTACAAGCTATCAACATTTTACCTAAAATGTCTCTTAAAACAGATTCAAAGTCATTACCAGCTGTTTCTTATTTAAAGCTTAAGAAATAAATGCTTGTTAATATCAATGTAATAGTATAGATAGTTTTACATGGAAATAACGTACCTGAAGTTTTCATCCATTCTGCCTTCAGTTTAAAAAAAAAATAAAAATTAAAACTGACCTAAAATATCAACTTAAGATCATTCATACTCGTATCAGCCCCTTAGTGCTAGAAACACTGCAACTATGAGAAATTGCAGTGATAGCATGAATAAAACATCACAGATTTTATGTGTAAATATGTTTTGTAAGGCCAAAAGTTACATCTAATCAGCAATGGCAGCCCTGGACCTTTATGAATTAATGATTATTCTACATCTGTAAGCAGGAAAATATTATTATGTATGCTCAAAAATTCGAGAGTTATATATGTATTTTTCAACCAATATATATTTTTCTCAGATAGACATATTTGAACAAACGGACAGCTTTCAAGTGATCACGCTCTGAAATAAGCGGTGGTTTTGCTTCTGCATTCCCAGATTAATATGCACCCTGATAAATGCATGAAATGTTATCCTAAGCTGTGCGGCTCTCTAGATGGACCACAAATACATTACATCTATTTAGCTGGAAAGAACGGGGTATTGAACGCAAACAGCCTGCTGCCTTCCGTCTACTTATCACTCTGCTATTTCTTTTTTTTTTTATTTGACTTTGCCTTTGTATCTTAGCAAGTGGCACATTCCCCGCTGGAGACCACATTCATGACAGGTTTTAATACTTAAAATGAAAACTTGTGTCCATTCTCCACAGAAACAGTACCTGGAAAGCATACTTCTCATGCAAAAGCCTTTTTTCTGCTTTTCCCAATACACACACATTCTTTTTTTGTATCGCAGCAATTTTTTAAATTGTCCTATGTAATTTAAATAAGATTTCCAAAAACAGTAACCTTTTACAGGGATAAATCAGAGCATTTCCAGTTGACAAAGTAATATGCGAGGGACATACAAAGCACCTGAAAACACAGACTGCTAAGAAAATAATTTTAACTATAGCAACAGCACTCACTGCATAATTTTATAAGGAAAATTATGCAATTAGGTCTCTTATCAGACTTATGAAAATTCAGATTTATGCCGGGGGGGGGGGGTGAATCATTGTTCGCCACATCTCCCTTGAGCACTACCTAGGGGAGGGGAGTGATGACCAGACAGCGAAAATTAAGAAGAACGTGTCCCACCTTACGCCTATTCTGCCAATCTGTCGCGGTTGTTCTTCTAGCTCCATAGGTTTACATGATTTTTTTTTCCTAATTTTTTTTTTTTGCTGACAAGTAATACAAGACAGATTCTTGCCTTCTTAGGATCTTGCAATCTAGTTTAGACATAGCACGTCAAGTGGTGATGAAAGAAGGTTAGGGTGGGTTTGAAAAGATGAGGATTCCAACAGTAAACGATGCAGAGACATCAGTTTGGTAAAGTACACATGTTTTGCATGATTCATTGGACCAAAATGGCCAAAGGAACTTAAAAAGCTGTCAAAGGCATCTTTACCTCTGACCTACCTAGTCATCCATCTGCTTCCTCATACTGTCAATCAAAACCTTCCCATCCTTATCACTATTCTATTACACACATTTTCCACAACCATTTCTCCTCCAGCTCTTAAAAAATATCTTAGCAAACATTTCAATCAGTCATTAAAAACCTTGTTAAAATATGCAATGTGTCATCAAATATGCATAGCGTACTCGTGCAAAATCTGCAGAGCGTAAATCACTCTATTACATTTGATACAGTATTAATGTGAAACATCGTAGAAAGTATTACCAATACGAACTTTGAATTACCTTCTACGGATTGTCTCTTTCGGAGCCTGATTTTGTGTTATATCAAATAAAGCAAAGAAAGGTCAATCGAATAGATTATTTTACACAATAATTAAATTAAAAGCGGGTTCAGCATGCCCAGAATAACAATACAAATTATACTTCATGTAAAATTCATGCAATTAGTTGCTGGTCTAACAAATTCATACACGGGGTTTCGCTTCGACAAAACTGAGTGCACTGCAAATATATATATATTATCATTTACATACACCAGGTCAAACCTGCATGTTCCATCCTAGGTGAACGCAAACATTTTAGTGTGTCGGTAAACACATGTTTAGCAGATACACGGGTGCACGTCTAATAGTAATAATTTAAAAAATTATAATAGTAATAAAGTGACCTACCGACAGGAATTAGCCTTTTTCACTTCTGCAGCCCTTACTTCTCTTCCAGTCTCTCGCTGAAATAGTTATGGAATTATCCTGTCGAAATAGTTATGGGATAACATTAACCACTCACGCACAGGAAAGGATTTTATTGAGACCTGTCACACGTTACATATTTAGCCCGGACCCGACGGAGAACCCCCGCTACATAAAACCCAGCGAATTCGGGTTTGACCACCGGTTGCCCGCGGCTGCTGCCGCTCCCTCGGGCCAGCAGCCCCCGGCGCTGCCGGGGGAGCGGGCGGCGGCGGGGCCCCCTCGGAGCCCACCCGGGCACCGCCGCACCTCGGTCCCGTCCCTTTGCCCTCCCGGGGGGGGGAACAGCGCAGCGGGACAGGAGCGGGGGCTTTTGCTGGCCGAGAGAGGGGAAGGAGCGCCGAAAACACTGAGTTTTGCAGAGCCTTGCTCCCGCGGGGAGGGCGCCGGGACAGCCCCTCACCGCGCCGCTGAGGGGGCAGCCGGG
>VWZL01003543.1:21652-62188 GCA_013396915.1 Stercorarius parasiticus | reverse complement strand
GGTTGGAGTAGCTGCAGTGCCTGCCACAGGGGTTGCCATAGCCACAGTGCCTGCCGTAGCCACAGTGCCTGTCACAGGGGTTGGAGTAGCCGCAGTGCCTGTCGCAGGGGTTGGAGTAGCCGCAGGGCCTGTCGCAGGGGTTGCAGTAGCCACAGTGTCTGTCGCAGGGGTTGGAGTAGCCGCAGTGCCTGTTGCAGGGGTTGCAGTAGCCGCAGTGCCTGTCAGTCTGGTCTCCATCTCTTTCCCCTGAGGGTGCTGCGTAACACTGAGCAGTGCCTGGTAGATACTGGCCAGGGCCCAGCACAGTGCGGTGAGTTGTGCCTCTCTAGAATAGCCACAGCATTTTCCCTTCAGATATTCTACTACTCTATCAGGGTCCTGTGATTGTTCAGGGGTGAAGTCCCAGACCATTGGAGGCGAGAACTTCTCTAGGTACATGCCCATGTTCTCACACATGCCATGCCACCCCTGACCATCCAGCCCCGGAGCAGATCTCTGGGTGGTAGTCCTAAATAGTCATTTAACCCTAAACAAGACCTGGAACATATACAGCAGACATAACACTAGGAACATGCTGGTTTGAGCATCCCAAGGATATTCAAAATTCTCAAAAGCTGTCACACCTGACCTGAAGGAGAAAAGGGAGGCAAAAGAGCTGGGGAAAGTGTCGTCCCCTCTTTCCCCCATAGACTGGGTGTAATTATTAATAAATTCTGAGAGATGGTGCCCAAGGTACGGACAGGACAGCAATACCACATAAACGCCCCAAAGTAACTGTCTAACAAGTGATGTTATCATATCATAAGCCGATATCACACAGGACAGTAAAATGATAATCCTCATCCCTCTCCCAGAAGTAACAAATAACATCGCAGGGAGTACTTAAGCCATATAGGAATTTACATAACACAACCATGAGAACGAACCAAGCAACATGGTGACCAGCGACTATTTACCTAATACAATAAATGCATACAACCAATTCGTTTTTACAAGCTCTAATTGGATTCTGTCGTTATCTCAACCCCCCGAGCCCCACGCTGGGCGCCAAAAAGGACTGTCATCGTTTAGCCTCAGACGGCAACAAAGAACCGCATGCCGCTTGCTCGGGCCTTCCCAATACGGGAAGAATCAGAAGAACAAGGCAAAACTCTTGGGTTGAGACAAAGGCAGTTTAACAGAACAGCAAAGGGAACATGAAAAACAACAACAATAACATGGACAGAGGAATATACAAACATGATTACGGAACCGCCGCTCCCTGCCCTCACCTGGGATGCCCCAGCCAGTTCCAAGTGGTGGCTTCCCGCCCCCTCCTCCGGCAGCTCAGGGTGGGCATGGCTCACATGGGATAGAATACCTGTGTCCTAGGGAGAATTAACCCTAGCCCCACCAGAAACAGGACAGGTACTAATATAAATAGGTTTAAGTATTAACAGAGATATGCTAGTCCTCTCGCGATAAATGTTACATGAAAATCCAGGAATAAAAATTAACAGAATAGTGCTTAGAAATATGGTTTAGTGATGGTTTTTGTCAGAGTTAGGTTGATGGTTGGACTCTATGATCTGAAAGGTCCCTTCCAACCTAGACAATTCTATGATTCTATGATTCTATGACGTTTATAGTAAAGAAACCTAGCCTGAGATATGTTGCAGGGACCGTATGAGCTCCCTCAAGGAGGTCAGTTCATATGAAGCTCTGCCTACATAGGAATTGCATCATGGGTCCACCCCTGTGAGTGTCATCTCACCCCAGTTATGAGGCAAACCAACAATTAGGCATACCAGGACAAAGTGAGAGTTGTCAGCCTAACATCCCTGAATCTGGGAATTTGAGGGACAATCCTAAACCAGAGCAACTGTTCAAAGGGACTTTGAGAGAAGTTTTGCTTGATGTTGGAGTATCAAATCTTGCTTACTATTTCACATGTTTTCTTCTGATGTTCCTTCTGTGACCTTTTACAAAGACTATCAGTCAGAATCCTCATCTTAAAGGTGGATCTTCAGAAATTGGCCACCATTTTCAAGTTGGGCTAGCTTTAATCTTGCTTCACGCTGCTACTAGCGGTGTATAAGCATAAGACAGAAAAAACCTTGTCGAGCTCCTGTAGGAGCTTTGGACACCTCCGTCACTATGTCAGTGGCAGAATTGATTCAGTACCATTTGCAACTACAGACATGTATATAACTCTCGAAATACTTAGTCCATTTGCAAGTCTGCGATGAGCAGAAAGCAGCTGCTTCCTAATTCTGTTTAGAATTCTAATTGGGTTTCACTGGCCAGGGAACCCAGCGATCAAAGTTGCACATGTGGGGAAAGAAAGCAGAAGGAATCAAGGTTACCCATCTGAAAGAGCCTGACAAATAAGATTGTCACAACACCACTCTGTATTGACACTTATTATTTTCTCTCTTGGCACAGACTAATTCAAACAGATTCTGCCAGTATAAATGCATAGCATATGCAAATATGAGAATAACTTGTTTGGATATCCACAGAAATCAAATGCACTTTGCATAAACATTCACATCAACAGTCTGATTTTACCAATTTAACCCTTCCAGTCAATGGTTGCAACCGTATCACAAAGTCAGTAATTACTGTTAAGTAATGTTCTGAATTTTCCTTATCAACAGACAGAAATGTGTGCAATTTATTCAGAGACACGAACACAAAAATCCCACTTAGCTCTATATAGTAATTTATTTCAAATTGCTTAATTCTATGCACATGCTCACATATGCACTGAAACATACATGCTTTCACATATGCTTACTCCCGCAGAAACAAGCAGGAACTTGCCCAGTGATTTATATCAGTATTGTAGAAAGTCATTCAAATATATAGCATAGCTACTTAGTTCTGGCTTTGAAATGTTCCCATTATCATGTATAGATACTAATTATCACTTAATGCCAGTAATTTTTAAGTCTTCATTTTTTATCTTGCTTACTCTCCACTGTCTATTGTAATTTGTGGAGAAATGGGGGTGTCATAGTGCTACCTGTGATACGAAAGAAAAGAAAGATCTGTAAACCATGATAATGAAGATTATATCACTATGATAGCCAAAATGCTGAGTCTGGACATATGCAGCTAGTTCATCCCATTATGCTGATAGCCTGGACTATGCATAAGAGTCAAGATCTTCATAACCTGATTTTGGTTAAATACCACATCTCTGCAATTGCAAAATGAATGTGTAACACGATCCTAAAGCGTGGCCTTGGTCCATTGTCATGATTAATACACACAGAAAGTTATCTATATTACCATCAGGTGGAAATCCAGGTGGCAGGCTAAAGGTTCAGGACTAAATTTCTTCTGACAATGGTGTTTGCTTATAGTCTTCATATGTATGTATGCAAATCAGCCTTACTCTGTAATGCTAATTTCTTACTGCCTGTGACATCAAGTACACAAACTGCAAAGGATACAGACATCTACAGGGACAGAATTTCCACTACAGACTCCATTTTTTTAATTTCAGCTGAGGTAGTTGGATAACTCAGACCAATGATGCATCTTGAGCCTTGCCAACACTCAAAAGATTGAATTAGTTTAATTTTAGTTGGTTTTCTAGCCAAATTAAATAAATGTACACAAGCTTCTTCGTAAACACCCCTCTTTAAAAACCAATTGCCTCCACTTAGCTTAACTTAATCACAAAATATTTCTATTAACAAAAATAAAAATCTTGGTTTCAACCAGCTAATTCATCTGTATTTATTAATGAAGAACAGCATATATAAGAACATATATTTATATATATATATATAAGAATATAATTAAGAACCTGCATGTATAGTGATACATTAGAGGCTCATAGGTTTTCTAAAAATAATAAAAGCCCAGTTCAAAGACAAATGCTGTGAAGTTGCCACAGTGCAGACCGAAGAAGTAGTTTACGTTCTTTTGAATCAACAGAAGTGTTTGACAAAGAAGAATACAGGTTAGCAAAGTTAGTGTTTTGGAACTAAAATTAAAGGCAGGCTTTCATGGAATATAAGATATAAACCACCACAAAGACATACTTGTAAATAATTATTACTGATCGTCCCCTTCTCCACTGCAATTTTATGTTCAGTCCACTAAGTGCATCACAAAATTACAGAATTTTGAGGCTAAAAGACAGAATTGTACCCTGTATGTCTAGTTTGCCCATACCTTTAAATGCCAAATGCCAAATGCCACAAGGCGGTAAATTCAACCTCAGGTCTTTACAAGGGCATTCACAACTAGCAGTACATGTGCATGAAGTTCAACATAACCATGTCTGAGTGTTTTGCAGTAGATTTGGTCCTCTAAGTGCTTGATCATAAAAGCGGGTGCATGGTCCTTTTGCATGAAGACTGAGGCAGAGAATCACAGCTGTTAAACCAAAACATCACATTGCAAAGCTGATAAATGGCTTTTGTCAGTACCTATTATTGACATGAATGCTAATGACCTGACCAACTAAAGTAACTCACTGCAGTTGTATTTGCAGGAGCAGAGTACTTCTCAGTAAATACTCTTCACTAAATGCTTTCACAACATTTACACCTTTCCATAAGGATCTCTTTCATAGAAGGAAAGATGACACAGACACAGCAAAAAAAAATATGTCATTCAAAAGGTACAGTGAGCCTCTTTCAATTAGAAGAATAAAAATGTTTATTTCAGAAACCATTATTACCATGCAACTCAAGGGCTCAGCTAATTTGGAAGGGAAGCAATAAAATTACAGGACTCAGCAAGCAATGCACTGTGTTATTCTTAGAAAAGATTATCAGTTTTCAAATACTGAAATCAGGGACAGATGGGAAGCAAGAATCTTCCACACCAATTTCTAATGAAAAATGGTGATGTGTTTATTTTTATTTCCTTACATTCCCGGTTATAGTATATGCCCATCAGCTGATTCCTGGAAACCTGAGCAACAGATACGCTACTGGCAGATTAATCAAACACACTGGTTTACATGGTAAATATGAATAAAATATGTCCTGTGTCAAAAATTGCTCTTCAACACTTCACATCTAACCATCCAACACAAAGCCTAGGAAAGCCTGCAGTGACATTTGGCAGGGTTACCCAAATATCATCTTCCAATAGTCCCATCTCTAGGAATCAGAGATTTTCATCACTCTTCCAAGGATGCCATCTGATGAAAGACTTGTATACTTGTTTAATCAGAATAGAGAAAATTGTACCTTTTATGTTACCTTGCTCTGCAAACAGCTCAAGATTAAACAGGATGCATGGACCTGGAAGTGAACAAACAAAAGGGACAGAAACTTTTAAACCCAAACAGCGAGCATCAGGTGCATCACATCTTCCAATTCCATTCCACAAACTAGATTTATCAGGATTCAATTTTAATTATCTGGCTTCCATTCGAACTGTGTTTGAGTGGCCTAGACACCAGCAAAGTCAAATAAAACTATTCTAAGGTTCAAAAGAATAGAGACAGGAATATTATCCTGAAAGTGTCAGTTTGAAACAACTTATTTGCACCCTCTCCTCAATATACATGTTGAGTGAACAAACAATGAAACAGAACCCTGACATATCTCAGATGAGACAAGCCTTCAGGCAGATGGTCAGCTGTCTATCACTCTACCCTGTGATCTTTCATTTTTAAAAGTCTGGCATCAGAAAATAATTCCATCTACCTCTGTCATGATCTGCAAGCACATTCTCAGTACTTTGTAGCAGAAAAGCTTTTTGCATTGTCCCTATAATAGGCATGAATGTTCCAAAAGATATGCAAAGAACTGTGCCCTGAAGAATTAATCCCATGGCCAGATCCATCCAGATGGACCCTCGTCCTCATCCAGACTCAATAGCAAAGGCTCAGGCTTAAAAGCATAATTGCTGTGATTTTATGCACAGTCACAATAAATTAAGGTTGTCACCTGTCATAGCCATTTCTGGCTAAAAATGGATAAATATATTCATAGAGTTGTGTTAGAAATCTAGTTTGTGAATGCTTTTTGTGGTTCACAAAGATCTTATCTGATGCTAGAAACAATCGACAATATAAACCATGCCTAACCTGAAATGGCTTTTTTTTTTTTTTTCAGTTTTAATGATACCTAGCTCCGCCCTATTTTAAAGTCCATTGTCTAACAAAGTGAGAATCAACGTCACACTGATATTGATCCTCTCTGAAGCCAGAACTGAAATTTTCAGTGCTTTTAGAGGATGCAGTAGTGAGACGATTAAGTATATTACTGTTTTCTTTATTTCAAGAGTTTATTAATAGCTATTAAAAAAGAAAGATGATACTTACAAAGAGCATCTGAAATCTGTTACAGAGGTTGGACCTTCATGTTGCTACAGCCTCATCTTTCAATAACTCCTTTTTTCCAGCATTAGGATAAAACCACATCATTTCCCCTTCCCCTCTCCCTTATGCATTACTTTACATCCTCAGGTTCTGCATCAGAGACCTGTATTTCTGTTTTGATTCCCCTGCCACACAGGTAAACATTGTACTTTTCATTCAATATAAGTCATTAAAGTCAGTAAACAGCAAAAATGAATAAAACAGCAACTTACGTATTTTTAACACCTCTGAGTTAAAACCACTTTGCAATAGGGAAGAAGAACAGATGCTCATTTCTAAATGCTAAAGCCACCAACTGGGAATATGCCAGTTGTAACTGCTGCCATCTGTTTTCAACTGTTCTTTTTACCTAGCTCTCTGAGATTCATATCTGAATTCACAGCCATACGTTTCCACTAGGAGAGGGGCAGTGGGAATAGTATAAGCAGGAATTTTCCCATGTGCTCTCACCTTCATTAAATAAGAACTTCCAGTAATTACTGGCCTGCAAGATCTCTATGAAATGATAAATCAGGGGCAGTTTTTGCGAGGATTACATGATGACAGCAGTTGCTTAATAACCACTTTTCATTACTGCTTTCCCACATTTCATTTAACTTATTTACTTTCCAGCTGCTGCTTTTCATCTTCCTATCCTCTCTTTAGGCAGGTAGAACTCATGTGTATAGCTCTAGGCTTCTATAGGGAGAACTCAGCTCCTGCTGGAAACAAAGCACCTTGCGGGTACCCAAGTCTCTGCTCCTCAGGGTCAGTGGCAGTATTGAGTTGCGTAATGCAGTTAACGCCTATTTTTGTGTAAACGCATTCAGGTATCCCTTACCACCGTGTATTCATAGTTTTTCCAATGTTTGGACAGACCTTACAAGATGGCAGTGCTGGACTGACATAAGTACAGTAAGACATATATAATGTTAAATAAATAAGTAAATAAATCCTTCATTAACACCAGCAAGAATTCTTTTTAATGCCTAAATAATTTTTTGTTAGTTTTGTTAGTTTTGAGAAAATCCATATTTAAATCTTCCACTGAGAGCACTAAAATGGTGTGACACTTTCCTGTCTCTATTCTTTTGAACCTTGGTATGGTTTTGTTTGACTTCGACAGTCTCTGGGGGGCTCGAGAGAGAGAGAAGAAAGAAGGAAAGAAGGAAAGATAAAGGAAGAAAGATTATTTTTGTAATTCCATTACTAGGTTGGGAGAGAGTTTAAATGTTGCTTTGTGCAGTTGCTTTTGGACACTGCATGACTCTTCTGAAAATTCATAGCATATTTAAAGGTTAAGCACCACAAACAAATTTGCCTCATGATGACAGAAATGTCAAGGAAAAGAATTAATTAAATGAGGAGAGATGTCCCTCTGTAGCCAAAGTCCTACCTCACACTACCAAACATGATCTTACAGTCCTTAAATGTCAAATTATTTTTTTTTCTGTCTTAAAAAAAAGAAAAATTGGAGCAAGACAAGTCATGAAAGGGGCAGAATGTACCATGAAAAAAGCTAATAATGAGAAGTGTACTGCTATGCAATAGTTCTCTTGAAAGGAAGTCAGTGAATATCAAAAGACAGGTACCAGAGAGCATATTTACAAACTACAAAAGCTTAATGTGAAAAATACGAGTGCTTAATGTCAATGACATTTTGTCTCTGCAGTATCATACTTAGATACTGTAGAGTTTAAAAAGACAGAATAAAATGGTAGGGAAGGAGGAGGAAAGAATTACAACTGTGAAAGGTCTTCACGACCTTTAAAACCTTAAGCTCATTGGGGAAACTAAGAACACACCAGTTCACTAGAAAATACAACATTTAAGAAGAAATAGACTTGACTGACACAAACAAATCATGTTACATTTTCCCTGAAATATTTTAAAAGTTTGCCAGGAAGTTTAAAGCAGAAATTCAGAAATTACTTTCTTTTTTCTCTACTAAAGCTACATGAAATAGTAGTAGAGATGCACAAGTACATTTAATTCCTTTGATTCTCCAACCTGACTCGTGTCTGGACATAATATGTATACTCTGTGAGGACTTCAGTACACCATTAGGAAGAAATGCTGAAAGGTACAAAGACTTTAAATATTCTATTGACAATCAGTGTTGATTCAGTTTTAGTGTGAACCAGTTAAATCCCATGAACTGTGTCTCTCAACAACATGGCCCAACCTCGTAGGTCATTGCACAAACACACGAGGATCATGGCCTCAGTATTAATTTCTGCAAAAACACATTCACAGCTGGTCACTGAGCACTAGGTATAGTCAGCCTCAGAGAAAAAGAAATAGTTCTTCCATTCATCTGTAATGGGGAGGATGTGTTTCACTGTCCAGGGAAGTATTAAGCAAGAATGATGTACTGCTAGTTTTTGAAAATTCTTAGTGAACTTCAAGATGTACATTAAAAAGTACTTATTACTGCTGCCAAAGCTAGTGTTTTTTCTTTGTTGGTCTGAACAAATTATTTCTAAAATGGTACACTCTTTAAGACACTGTTTAACTTCATTTTTATTTTTAAAGCAAAAAGGAAGACTGAAAAAGTTTGCGTATTACAGTACCATGAGAAAATAAATACAGAAGACATATCGCTTGGAAAATCAGTTTCTGAAATGGAACTTCTCTGTAACTAGTGTTTGCAAAAAAAAAAAAAAAAGTTGAAAATAAGAAGTTGAGCAGAACTAGAGGTGAAAGATGTACCAAGATCAGGGAAGAGCCACTGTCGTGGGCTAGAAAAAGGGCTAAAAGCTAGTAAGCCAGTGGAGCTACAAGTAATGTTTTGTAGGCAGGGCTTCCTAAAGATGTGCTAGACACCAAAAATCCTGCCAGTTCCCCAGCTAAGAGGCAGAAGCCCTTCCTGCTTTTTTCCCCTGAGAGCAAGCATCCAGAGAAGCAGAGTGCCTCCTGCAGAGCACAACTGGCAGGTGGAGCAGCAGCACAGGAGCACCAACACCGCTAACTCCTGCTGCTGGCACTGACACCACAGCACAACGCACTTTCCCGCTGGTGATTACTGTACCTGAGCCAACAAAGCTGCAGAAATATTTGGGATAAAGTGGCTGAGAACAAGAATCCCTCTTAAAAACGGATTTCTTCTTTATCTCACTTTTTTGTAGATGGTGATTCTACGTAGGGTAAAGAAAAAAAAAAGTTAGTTATGTACTCCCTGGTCTTTCCAAATTGAAAGCTGGATAGAGCATGAGACCAGTAAACAGCAGAGAAAGGGGCAGTGTGATTAAACTCAAGAACAGAACCCCGGAATTGCACAAATGGATCTAGCAGCACAAACTGACTCAAGTAAATCTGAATCTGGACTTTGAGATTTGCTGAATTCACCTGGATTGTGAATAGTGTCTGAAGAATGATGTAAAATGCTTCCAATGGATGTTCTCACTTAGTAGGAACTACGTCCTTCTGAAAAGCAGCTGTTCCAGCTTCTTCATCTGTTTTTTTTTGTTGTTTAGAATTTCCATAAAGTATTTTTTTGAATCTCAGCATCTGTTTATTTGATACAGAAAAATAACACTTTCTGTCTCTTCCTTGTGTTTGAGCCCATATACCAATTTTCACAAGCCAATCTCCAGCTCCACAGGACAGAAGAACACTTCAGAAAAAAAAACAAGAAACAAACTGAAATTTTTCTTAAAGAGTTTATGTGAGATTGAGGCACCATTTCTGCAGATTTACAATGACAACTGTTGTTTAACTAACTCCCCTTTTCAAATAAATGTTTTATTGTTGTTTTGTCAAGCCCTTATGTGCCAAATGGTAGCAAGCCACCAGCCTGACCCTGGTCTAGAGTTGAATAATGCCACTAATGTTTCAGACTTTTATTACAACTGCAGAATCCATGGATGAGGTTTTCAAAATTTAGTAGTTAAATTTAGCATCTTTCATCTGTATTTTATTATTTTAATAAATGTTTAGTTACTGATTACTGTTAATCAGCCAGAATTTCTGCTTTATTCAAGATTCTAAGTGGTGAACATTGCAAACCTACTCCAAGTATGAAAATAAATATGTTAATTTCAAACTCACAGTGTTTCTTTTTCCTCTTGCAAAAGGGAAAACAAATCCTGCTAAAACTGCCTTGAATTGCGCCAAGACTCCTCTACCCTCACATTTCATGCCTGTGTGTTTCATGAACTATTTACCCGTATACAGTACAAATGTGAATCATCCTCTCCTTAATTGCCAATATGTCACTGTTAAGCATACGTATGCAGCTGACAGACTGGCCCACCATTTGCTGCAAGGGGAGAGCGTTGAGAAGGCAGCTGTCGCAGTGATATCAGTGCTCTGGTCAGGCGGAGCAAGCAGACCAGGCATGCACAAATTCCATTATCTTAGCCTTATCCTTAATCCTGCCGCCCTACAGAGAAGGGTTGTTACGGGCTCAGCGAGCAAAGGCCCCAGCTGCAGTCTCCTGTTAGTTACCATCAGCTGCTGGCCATAGTAGCCTCTCTGGGGAACTGCTAGCCCACCGCTTTCATCTACAGATGTTTAATCAAATGTTTTCCGATCTTACGCGTGTATTCCCCAGGGACCCACCAACTTGGTTTTATCATGCTTTTAAAGATTCCTATTCAAAGCATGGCTGACTGTACTTCTTTTGTACAGTTAGCTGAAATTCAGGGAAGTTCGTAGGACCTCTGTGGTCAGCACTGTACGTGTGGGCAGGGGTATTTGGTAGTATTTGTTGAATGTCTTTCATGAGAGAGCCTAGCAGCTTGAGGGATTGCAGGACAATTGGATCAGATAGACTACTGTGCTTACTTGGTTTATTAAAAATCCCTTTAGGCTCTAGAGCCAATGTATCTAAAGTACTGTCGCAGCTCTCTAGCAGTTATAGATGAAGGAGCTGTGCAGCCTCATTTAATCTCTTTACTTCTTCAGAGTTCTGCATACTTTTATCATCTTCATTACCTTGGGAGCTGTGATTGGATTTAACTTCCCGCACATTAAATTAGTGTCAGCTGCCGTTCTTTGTATACATTTGTTAAATTCGATCTGGTCTATACAGGAGTATGAGGCAGAGACACAGTAAGTGTATTAAAGTTTACCACAGAAAGACGGAAGGACTTAAGACCTGGAATTATTGTTCAGATAAAGACAACTAAGTTCATCTTCTTACTGCACGTATTTTCAAGGCTGATATAATTGATGTAAGCCTCTATAGCCTGCTACTCTCAGCGTTAGAAATACTAAGAAATATAGGACTTTCTCATGCTGAACTGAGGTCTTTTCTTCCCTCCCTCCCCCCTCCTTTCCCCACTATAGTATCAGTGAGCTTGTGGGTAATGCTGGGTTAACATCTCCGTAAAAGTATGTTCTTTATCTGCAAAATAGGCATAGTGAGGACAGACAGAGAAACTGCATCAAAGACTGCCATTTAGACCACCCTTTCCACAGCAATTGTTTCTGCCAAGAGAAGCTGAGGTCTGTGCATGACTGGCTTCCCTGGTGGGATTGGGAATCCTAACAAGGGTTTCCACTCTGCTATTGGACTTTTCAGTGGATTTATCTGCTAGTAAGTGACCAAAGCTCACAGTTCTTGTTGTTTTACTTTTATGACATCTCCAATGATACAAAAACTTCCGTGTTTTAAAGAATGTATTAGATAACACATTATTTCTGACTAACCTTCCTGATATATTTCTGATGCACATCCATCTTCCAGCACAGTTTGTCACCCTTTTCTATCATCTTACTAGTCTAACTTTCCTTCCCATCCGATGATTCTTGCTGAGCACTTACACAGATCATTGTCCTAGTCACACCTGGTGGGCATTCATGGAGGCAGGTGCTATGCAACACTTTCCAAACAGAAATGTGGAACTCCCTTATCTTCTATGGAAAATTGACAGAAATGGGACCTTATCTCACTCTGTGCATGATTACTATTTTAACACATTGATAATATAACTAAAAAGCACACTTCCTAGCCTTGGGAAGCCATCTTAAGAGTGTAACAGTCTAGAGCAATATTTTCACTGACAAGGTTTGTTAAGTTCTGAGATTCATGAACTAGAATTCAATGTTTATTTTAAAATTAAAACTTGTCATTTGGATTCTCCACCAAATATAACTTGTTCTGATATTAGAATGCAGATTTATAAAGGAGGCATTGTAGTTGAGAGATATTTCTGAAAAGTAAGATGGCAAAGTTTGCAGATGGCACATAACTATGCAGGTCACAGGAAACCTTCACAGAGCATAACAAAGCCCAGCAACGAGCTAGGACAATGGCAAATGAAGCTCAATGCTGAGAAATACAGAGTTGTACATATTAGAAGGAGTAATTTTAGCTACACATGCATATTGCGAAATATGAAATGGGTTTCCACTATTCAGGAAGATGTATTGGGTGAAATCAAGGTTGCAGTACACAATACTTCAAGTATACTGTAAAAGTATAGAAATGTTTACCAACTGTGGTGCTTCATTACCTTTCTGAGTGAAGTTCAGTAGAAGGATGTGTTAATATTTGGCCACATATCAGTTAATTCACAAAGGAAGAAATCTCAGTTTATTTTCCGGAAACAACTTCTTTCCCTCTTCTGCCACATGGTTGTGCTGGCTGGCCTATTCAGGGCTGGCAGAACAAGGTAGCAGTGGTAGCCCCTCTTCTCTGGCTTCTCTGGTGTAACCCTTGTTGCAGAGAGTTTGCAGAAACTACCAGGATCTCTCTACCCATCCAACTGAATGGCATGTACTTTGAAATGTCCAGCACAGCTCATCCATGGGAATCACACTGCAATATTTTCCTTAGAACATGGACAATACCATGTATCTTACTTATATTCTTCCTACAGCCTCCGTACATTAATATAAAACACATTTAGATTACATTTCTATTCTTTTTTCATAACAATGTGGTGAAATTAGCTATTTATGCCATACAACAAAGGTATATGTAATTACTTCTTTTTGGCGCACAAGAGAGAACATATCTTGCATACCAGCATCCATCGTTTAAGTTTGCAGCTGTGAGGTGAGCTGAAAAGGCGTGTTGTGTGCTTCTCTTCTTTATTAAACAGTAAATTGTTTGGTTTGGTGTTATGGTATAAAGTGGCAAAAGTGGAGACATTCCCATTTAAAACTGAATGTAGAAGGTAGAGAGGTTTGGTTATGGAGGTTATAATATGCCACCAGTAATACCCCTAAACATCAGGCCCGTTTTTCAGTCCTGCATTGCCTCTCCTTTTTGGTCAAATGTCCAACAGTACAAGCACAGCAAACTATTGAAATATTACTTTTTTAATTCAGGGTGGAAAAGAACAGATTTCTAGTTATCTCCTCAGCTGCTGCTATATTGATGAATAGGTTAGGGCTACTAATCTGATAAAGGGACCCAGCAATGAGACTGTGATGAGATCCAAGGGGAATCATTTGTCAGGAAGACTCATCATCCCTGAGCCTTGTTAAGATGACTGAGCAAAGATGGGGAGGGGAAAAAATAATTTTACATGGAAACCTGGAGCACAGTCATTGGTTTCTAAAGCTGCTGGTTACATTTGCTGTCGTCACTGATTCTCAGATGTGGAATGCAACCTATGACAGAGATATCAACAGCAGAAATGCACAAAAAATACCAGACAAACAACTGAGGCAAGAGGTAACAAGGCTGAGAGGTCCAATGGAGATAACTCCTCCTTTTACCTCCATTCCTTGTTTCATCCTTTCTTACCACTGAGATTACCACTCATAGTTCAGCTTAGTCGTCCACTCTTCCCGTCCTCACCACTGCAGGACACACTGTGAGCTCCACCTAGTAATGCAGGCATCTGCAGATGAAAGGGATACCTGCCAAAGTCTTTCCAGCGTCCTGACCACTGCCTGACTGCCACAAGGCCTGACAAAGATTAAAGACCAGTCGCTCTTGTGATAATCCTGAGATGGCATAAGCAAAAGCAATCACACTCACAGACTCTTCTGCCTACCTTCCCATCTGTTTCTGCTGCAGGAAAAGAGCAGCGGTGAATCACACCCAAACGTTCCACCCGAGAGGGACGTAATCAGCGTGCTCGCTGGAAAAAACAGTTCTGCAGCAAAGGATGACATGTTCCTAGCTAAGAGCAAATGAAAAGTCAAACAAAAAGCTGTCTGAGCAGCCTTTGTTAATTGCTTGCTGAACAGAATCTACAGACTGCTGCCCTGTACTCACTTTCTGGGACAGAATATCTCATAGGCCTTGAGCAGCTGTGTCTACACCGCAGGGCAGTTGTGCTCCAATTTGAGATCTTCCAGTTGTGGTTCTCTGTATTATACCCTAGCTGCATCCCAAATCCCATCCAGAGAAGAAACCAGAGTACACACCTGAGGGAAAGCCAAGCTGTACAGGCTTTGCAAAGCCACCAGAGAGTTCCCTGGTCCTGAAAGTCTGGGGATCGGGCTGTGAGTCGTCCCCCACAGCACACATACTGCATAATGCTGATAGCAAAAGCTCCTGACAACAACTTCTTTTACGTGAATTGAACTAGAGAGGGGAAAAAACACAAGGACTTAGATGAGATATAAGGCGTCTGCATTTAAGTTTCAGTGCTTCTGTGTTTGACCCCAAAGTGACAACAATTTCTAAGGCTATAGAGCAAGTCCCACACACACAAACAAACAAAACCTAGCCATTAATAAATAAATAAATAAAAGGCTCATTTTCTGGGATTGTGGGAACATGAACAGTTCCATAAATTGCTTGTTCTCTTCACTGTGATGTTACCAATGGTTCAGTTCTGAAACAGCGCAGGAGGTAGAGGGGCCGCTTGCTCACACATTGCTTGTTGGAATAAAGAGAGATATTCTCTTGTTTGATCTTCTTTTAAACTTCACAGTCCTGTCCTCAGACAGAGCAGTGCCAAAATACCTCCTTTTTAGGATTTTTTTTAACCTACTGCATTTTAAACTTTTGAAGATAAGGATTTTGTAATAAAGAGAGCGGCAATGTCTTTTCTAGAGAGAATGGAAGCTGGATCTTTTTAACGTGCATTGTGAATCATTTTAGTTTAAACTGGTCTCTGAGCTTAAATAAATAGCTCTATTGATCTGCCTCCTTTCAAAACATGCTGCATTGTTTCACAATGAGGCATGCCCCACTCTTGTTCTTTTATCTCCTGTCAGAGCTTAAAAGTACACTACTGCAAAACAGAATGTTCGAAATACTGTAGAGGGAAAAAAAATGGTTATTGATGATATCCTAGGTTTGTTTTGTAGCATTAAATTAGAGAGGACCACACTTGAAATTACAACGTTTTTGCAACTTTAAGTAGCATGAAAGAAATCTGTGCTTCAGGTATTTCAGGATAAGTATTAACCTTTGGACAGTCAGACAAGGTCGAACCAATTTGGAAGAAATAGCTAACAATAATAAGAAATACCTAAAGGTCAGCTGCCTAACCTTTACATTATTGGGTAAGGTACTAAAAACAGTAGCACTACAGATGTGCTGTTGAAAGGGTTTTATCTGTACCAGAATATAAGAGATCTCTGCTGTTTTGCCTTACAGATGCCTGGAACATTAAGGGCAAAAGGTAACACATAGATGAGGTACATTAGGCTACAATTCTGAAAGCATCAACCCAGGTATTGTCTATGAAGCATTTTCAAAGCATACATTAAATCACAAAAGACTGCTTGGCTTTATGAATCATGCAGTTTTTGGGAAAAAAAAAATTAAACAACACTAACATTGGGTTTCTCACAGTCCTTTCATAGTGCCGTATACTTTTCATGTTCATACTTTCAAACCTTTCAAATTTTCAAAAATTTTCACTTTTCTTCCACTTCTTTAAAGGGAAATTGTGCATTTTGCACCTTAGGGACTGTAGAAATATCAAGAAATACAGAAAGTTTGCAATACAGTTGATTTCAGTTCCACTGCAGTTAATTAGAAGAACTTTCTAAGTGAAGCACATTATTTCCATAATTTTAAAGCAGCTAAGATTATATGGTCCAGGTGCAATTATTAGATGTAAAAGATCATCCATGTTTCTAAGGATTTAAACTACTGGGACTTTGTCACTATTGCTATTAAATCAACTCCTGAGTGTTCAAGTCAACATAATAAGTTTTCTGGACAGTAAAGCATTTGCCTTTTTAGGAGAAAAATGACACTCAAAAGTCTACACTTTGTGTATATGTTTATATGTCTGTACTACATTTTTTTCTACTGTTTTGCACTTAACCACAAGTGCATCTTCATAGCAGAGGTGAGATGCTATATAGCAGGTTATGGACTAAGTATAGAATGGTGCTAGAAGCCCAAGGAAATATGTCACTGTCTGGACTGCTGTGCTTTGGCCTTTATTTGGGAATTAGTAACTTGCCACCCAATGTCAAGCTGCTACTTGGATCAGGGAGATCCAGGAACTACTGCTACATGTATGAAACCAATTTCAACTTTTTGGCTAGCTAGCAATATTCTCCTTTTTGTAGTTGTAACCTCAGGTAACCATGACCTTGGGAGAAATAAGAAGCCTGTATGTAAATAGCTTAAAGGATAGGCAATAGCTTAGAGACAAAAAAAAAAAAAAGGAAAATAAAATACTCAAAAATTCAATTACATGGCAACACAATTATTCACTTATGCAGGCTGGAGAGAGGGAGGTAAATGGTAAATTGAAAGGCGTGTTTTCTCATGAATTGTTGTTCCTTGGCTACCCTTATGTGAAACAAGGCATGACGCTCATGCTGTTTGTCCTAGATCCCTTTCAGGTAGGCAGTCCTGAAAGATGAAGGCACAGCAACAGCCTGGGATTCGTAGTGCCTGGAAAGCACCTGTGAACCTTGCCCTCAGGCTTTGCATTATTGGCAAGACTTCGTTCAGCAGCTGGTTTGTCGTCTTGTTGCAGCCACAGCAGTTTATGGTTGGAGAGATTAAGGAGTATGCTGTAATAAATGCACTGCACTGCAGGAAGTGGCAAGGCAATTTTTTCCCTTCCCCACAAGACTTGAAGTATTCCCTGCTCTTTTGTGATACATCATAGCAGGTCTCTCCACCTGCTTGGTGTAGCTCACCCCTTGCCATTACGAAACAGCTTCCAAATTTGCATGATTTTTTTGACTTGTGGACGTAATAAAATTAAGATAATCCTTCATGCCCCATGCAACCCCAGTGATCTCTGAGGAGTGCAGACCACCCTGCAAGAGGTGATCAGCATGAGTCCACGTCTGATTGTTTCCAGAGCCTGATAGAAACAGGCCCATGAGGATGAACACAGCTGCCTCTCCGCAGCAGGAGGAGATACACTGAAATATGAGACGAAGGAAAGAAAAACATGTCTGGTGTCAGCAGCCAGACATTACTAGGACAAAAATAGGTCATTTTTTTACTTTTATTTCTTGACAAACTCTTGGCGTGCGCACTGCACTGTACCAGGTAGTAAAGTGTGAGAGCAAATGCAGGAATCAGTGCCTTTCTACAGGCTGGAGACAATAAGGAAGAGATTTCCTCTGCACAGGCGTGATTTTGCACCAGCATCCTATGACCCTCCATCAGGTCAGCACTGCCTCACACGATGAAGTGGAGGAGCGTGTTGAAGCACAGAAATGTTAGAGGACTGTCAACACTATAAGAAGGAATAGTTAGTGGCAGATCCAGGTGTCTGTAGTAGCAGCCAGACTCAGCAATTAATCAGCAAGGGCAAGGGATATGGATTTCATACCAGCCTCCAGCTAATGCAGATAGGAACCCAAAGCGTTTGATATTCAATTTAATAGGAATAGGAACAGGTCTATAGCAACAGCTACAAAATCACTTTATGTCTTCCTGGGATGAAAAAAGCTAAAATCTGACATTTCAGGAAGATAACGAAAAGTCACCATCCTTTACATGACTAGAGAAGAGTGACTCATTTCTAACTCAATTAAAATAATAAAAAATGTTACTGTTGGCTAAAATAAAAGCCCAATGGGCTGGTAAGCTACTTAGGCCAGTTTTTATGCACTCCATCGAGCTAGCAATGGGCAATTCAGAGACTTCAGCTCTGTATAATGGCTGATCTCAGAAGGTAACACAAAATAAAATGAAATTCTAGTGTACTTTAGCAGAGAAAATAAGTGATATCTCAATGTCAAACAGGAAACTATTTATAAAATGACTAAATGAAAATGGATGGCTTAGACAGAAAGAGATAGCCAGTTTGATGGGTTCGTGGCTGTATTGTGTTCTTCCAGATGGAAGATTCTTTCTTATCTAAACCAGCAGAGGATGCCAGCTTTATGCAATTAGGGCACCCAAGATGAAAATGGAAGTAGAAAGTGTTGAATTAACAGCGGCACTGACTGTCAGAGAATGAAAAACTACAGACTAATCAAACAGAGTAATTTACCTAGTATTTGCTATGTGCATGCCAAAGTACAAAGAATTTTTTTCTCTGTTCCATAGTCAGGGAAACTGAGGTATAAAGAGATCAAGAGGTTTGTCCAGGGAAATATTATTCCAAAAGACTTCAACTCAAATCTCCCCCAGAAGAAATAGTCCTGGAAATGGAGGAACTACGTGTGAAAAAAATAATTAAAAACAAGGTAGCTGAAAAATTAGAGGTACAGCTACTTTGTTCAGGTCTTACTTATATAGTTGTTAGCCTGATATGCTGAAGACAATAGTGTAAAGCAACAAATACTGTAGAGCATTGATACAGGCACATCTTTCCTACAGTTATGCTCAGCTGTGGAAACTGTGGTGATGAATATTACTAATTCCTTTTGGAAAAGAGGAAGTGGCTAAGCCTTTGCCAAAGACTCCTTCCTCTGTGATACCAAGCATGTTCATAAAACATAGCTAGAACCATCTTTTTGCATCAGAGAAGAGGTCTGCAGATAAATACACTGAAAGCAGTGTTTCTACATGTATACTGTGGAAATACTGGCCATGAGAAATTACAACTTTTCTCAAAGTTGAGCAAGAACAGAGGCACATTATTTCAATATGCTGTCATGGTGATAGCCATCTTCTGTACAGGTTCTCATGTAATAGTCAGATCATTGAATGTTTTTCTGGGACTGTTTGCTGGCTTCAGCCAACCAGTGATCTTTCTTCCTCTGGTTGAGCATAGTCATGGAAGCCTTGAGCTACTGTCTTCCATTGCAACTTTACAACCGCCATCCATCTATGTTAGTGTCCAATTATATTGTATTCAGACCTATCTTAGCATAGTTGATTCCTATTTTTCACTTTGAAAATTTGTAAATGATTGTACAAGCGGTAATTCTGGTGGTGTCTAAAAATCTCAGCAATAATGCAGAAGCTGATGGCATCATTATATCAACCTCCTGACTGTAAAATCATGACTCTCCTAAGAGAATGAAGAGTCAGAATTTACAATTTACAGAAAATGCTACATGAAAGCATTAGCCTAAAGTTACCATTATAGAGGAGTGCTTCCAGTTGTCTTCCACAGCCCTGTGCAGATAAAGGAGCCTTAGAACTTTCTCCATTTTATAATTGCATTGATTACACTACACTTCAGGACACTGAAGTAAAAATAAATGGGAAGGGATAGATTTCTGCAGCAAAAATTCAATTGATTTAAATAACAGAGGAACCTCTATTACAGTGAGAAATGGTGAAAGTTCCCTGAATTTGTTGCTCCCACTAGCTGGAGTCTAAATGCCAGCAACGCAGTGGGAGAATTTCTCCAGTCTTCCCTTGTGCTTGGAGTTTCTCTTTGAAGAGCCTATCTGTGTAAGCCTTTCACATGCTTTAGTCATTTTCACAGCATTCTTATGATCTTTTCATCTTCATATTTATCTTTAGTTCACACAGTTCTAGTCAGATATCAGCTCATCTTTTGTGTGGAGTAGTACTCCCAGTGAAGCGGTTGGTTCAGCGTGCAGCAGAACAGAGAGCAGCACAGCGTGGACCAGCAGACGACAAGCCAAGGGATGGGAAAGCCTCTGCAGTCCACAAGATGTCTCATCATCACACACACACCACCAGCCCACACTATGGCTTGCCAGCCCATGTCCAATGGTCAAAAACTGAATCACGTCTTCTAGTTAAAGCTGTTAAATTGTAGCTTAGCTATCAAAGCTGAGTGTTGTTTATAAAGAAAAAAATACCATTTTAATAGATCTAATAGAAAATAAAATGAGCTCCCAGAGTACAGACTGCCTTTACTTAATCTGAATGTAACAATGATCTAAAAGACTGTTTTAATCACTTAGATTACAGGATTATAAGAAAAGGGTATAATTTTACTGCATATATTTAGTCATTAAGTCTGAAGGAAGGCACTAAGATAGGAAGAATAACAGGAGCTTTAAGAACAGCTTCATGTAAAAACATTAAAGCCACATAGTCATCAGAAACCTTCTAAAATGTGAAAAGCAGATCCAAAAAAAACACTTTAGGATTAGATCTAAATCCTGACCTGCACTTTTTGTTATTTATTAGACCTTGAATTACTAATCACTATAAAAGGAGCACAATCATTTTCTATCCCCTTTTGGCAAAGTCTGGCCTTTCCTGCTGTAGTTTTAGTTACAGATCTCAGAATCAGAAAATAAGAAAGCAAGAAATGTTTTGACATTTAAATGTTACTGCATTTGTTCTGGATTGACAATATGGACAGGTAGACACTTGTCTTTTGAAGCTGTAATTATTAAAATTATTACAAAGCCTTAGAATAAGCCCTATGTCAGGAGTAAATGAACCCCATGTTTCCATTTCTTAATAAAAACACTTTTAAACATTTTAAAGTTTTGAAAAGGACAAAATCATTCCCCCCTCTGGGTTTTGGTTGGCTGGTTGGTTGGGTTTTGAGGTAGTTTATTTTTTCCAGTGATAAAGCGAGTCGCCACTAGCTTTCATGAAGTGGTCCACACGCTTTTTTTGCACCTTCTTGTCCCCTTTGTTAGCGTACAATGTCAGGTTTGTATGTTTATATCACCACTTGTCATTATGTCAGGTGGCTGAGGCATGTCCCTAATTCTGCCTTGCTGCTTGGCACTTCAGAATTGCTGCTGGAATTCTCAGCATTAAAATTTAGTATCTGCTTGAGGTTCGAGGGCAAGGGCCTTGATGGAAAACTACCAAAGTTAGCAGAAAAATTCTTTCTCGAGTGTTTTCACAATAAGTTGAGCCTGTTGACTATCAATCCAAAGAAAGACTTTGTGCTGCTGAGGAAGGTTATCCACTCATCTCGCCTCCCTCTCTGCACAAGTGCAGAGCAGACCTGCTGGTGTGGTCTGTTTCCCAGGCAAGGACCAGAGAGAACCCCATCACTTCAGCTTTGTCCTTCTCATGTAAGTTCATCACTACTTGCTAAATAATGCTTTATACACTTTATTCCTACACTTTTTTATATTAATATACACTTAATTTACATATCTCTATATATGTCAATGCACTATACATGGGCATAAACTAATACACACATAAAGTGCATCTATGTACAAGGAAAAAACATATATTTGTCTAATCCTTTATACAGTATGTGTATACACAAATATATATAAAAAAGTATATATTTTTATATTTAAGCACTTCCTAGTCCAAAGGCAATGGGCAGCAAATAAGAAGGTGCTCTGAAATCACACGGATATGAAAGCACATGGGGTATTGTAGAATCACAGAAAACTATGAATTCGAAGGGACCTTTAAAAATCATCCAGTCCAAGTCCCCTGCCAAGGACAAGGACATTTTTCACTAGGGGCTGATCAAAGCCCCATCCAGCCTGACCTTGAACACTTCCAGGGATGGGACATCCACAGCTTCCCTGGGCAACCTGTTCCAGGGTTTCACCACCCTCACTGTAGAAAATGTCTTCCTTATTTTCAACTAAATCTCCCCTCTTTCAGTTTAAAACTGTTGTTCCTTGTCCTGCCACTACGGGCGCTGTTAAAAAGTCTTTTGTCTTTCTTATAAGCCTTCTTTAAGTATTGAAAGCCCACAAAAGGTCTCCCCAGAACCTTCTGTTCTCCAGGCGGAGCAACCCAAACTCTCCTAGCCTTTCTTCACAGGAAAGGTGTTCCATCCCTCTNCAGGGTTTCACCACCCTCACTGTAGAAAATGTCTTCCTTATTTTCAACTAAATCTCCCCTCTTTCAGTTTAAAACTGTTGTTCCTTGTCCTGCCACTACGGGCGCTGTTAAAAAGTCTTTTGTCTTTCTTATAAGCCTTCTTTAAGTATTGAAAGCCCACAAAAGGTCTCCCCAGAACCTTCTGTTCTCCAGGCGGAGCAACCCAAACTCTCCTAGCCTTTCTTCACAGGAAAGGTGTTCCATCCCTCTGATCATTTTTGTGGTCCTCCTCTGTACCTGCTCCAACAGGTCCGTGTCTTTCTTGCACTGGGGACCCCAGAACTGGACAGTGTACTCCAGGTGGGATCTCACCAGAGTGGAGCGGAGAGCAGGTATGGTCTGGAGTAGAGGAGGTATGGTATTTTACAAAATGGTCACACACACACACAGAGGTGCAAAAAAAGTGGGATAAACAGACCAGGTGACAGAAGGGAGCAGGGACCTTCTGGGGCAGAGGGGACACATGACTGCTGGGGGAAGGAGGGAGGGCTTTCTGCCACCTCTGCTCTTGGTTACGCACTATCCTTATACTACTGATTTTCACTGAAATCAGCAATTTCACTGTTCACATGCTTTGAGGGCATTTTTGGCCTGTATTAGGACTCTTAGGTCTTACTACCTACAAATTACTCTTAAAATTCCATCTGTGCTCTAAACTGCTCCTACAATTTCGTCTTGATATCATCACTTACAGCTGTGCAAAACTGGTTGTTAAAAGGCTGCCCAGTTTGAATTCTTGACTGGTTGTCCTCACTGATAACACTGCACTTAATTCAAATTTCTCCCTCCAACTGGATACTCTCCATCACCTCATTCCCTTTGGAAGGTTAAAGCTCCCCACAGCTTCAGTGAGCACCAGGATATGTCAACATGGACACTCGTCTCCACAGGAGACAGAATAGCCCAGAATCTCAGAGGTTTGTACAGTTAAAGTTACCTTGCATTAAGCCCTATCGTATATTTCCAGAAAGCAATGTAGAAGGACTATCAAACATTGTACCCTGGTAGCTTGAACTGCAAAGGAAGGTAATCAGCTTTTGTTAGCGCACATCGGTAGTGTGCAGGTCCACCTGAATTCAGTGAAACAAAATCTTCAGAAATTATTTTTGTCTTAAATTATTATGTTATATTGTAATCTATCTTATGATTAAAGTGTCATACTTCTGACTAGCAATGAAAAAAATAGTATGATTGAAGTTGTAGCACACTAGCAAACAAAACTCATAGGAACACTGTTAGTAGCTCTAATGTAATTGTTCTAAGTGATACGCTACTTGGTAAAATCTAGATGCAAACTGTTCCATTTAAAAAGTTAAAAACAATTATTAGAATTATGTACTATTATGTGTTACCTTTTATTGTTACATTACCCATTGGATTATTACTATGATCAGCACTGCATAATGCAATCCCTGCTCAGAAGAACTCCCAATTTTACAGTGAAACTGGAACCTCTAGAAAAATTAGTCCTTTTAGGCATTGTTCTAGCTATATTTGCCTAATTAATTACATAAAAATTATATACATGTATATACACATGTTTGTATGCAGCTGTGTATATACATTTTATATTTTTATTCATCAAGTAAAACTGTGCAAATAGCTATTACTACTAATAATTTATGATGGTTTACTGAAAGTGTTACATTTCAGGAGATTTAAAAGATTATGTTTGTATGGATTAAGATCACACAGGCAACTCAGTGTACTCCCTATTTGCGTTATTTCAGTATCAATGGCATATCTTTAACAACAAATTAATTGGATTTGAAAAATACTCTTTACTAACAGAGTCTTTATATTTCTAACCTATGCATCAATGCAAAAATACAAGCTTTATGTTCACCAAATAATTCTGAAATCATAATATACATTAAGGTATAATAATAGGAACCCTCCCATTCCCCAGAGGGATCTCGAGAATCCCCTGATGATCCTATATAAAGTGCCCAGAAGCTCAAGGAGATCTCAAGAGGAACTCAAAGAAGCAGAGCACAGAAACTGCAGTGCAAACTGCTGCATCTTTTGGCTGCCTCTGCTGGCTGCACTATCCAGGCCATTTGATGTTTAGTCAAGAGTTACCATCAGTGTGGACACCCCACAATGAAGAAATACTCCCCTTCAATCCACCTGATGGGCAGAGGTACATGTCTCTTTGCACCTAGCTCACCCAGTCATTTCCTTGATCCTGCATGAAACGCTCTCTTTACAGCATCTTGGAAAACGTACTTTCTGCATTCAAAGCAAAATAAACAATGCGTTCACAATAACTGGTGCACAAAGGTGGGGAGCAGGGGGCAGAGGCAGACAGGAAAAAGAAAAGTGAGGGTACACCCTGGATTTAGCCAATAAGTTGGCTACAGGTTAAAAGACACCCATCATATCAGTGTAAAAAACTAGCAGAGTTTGCAGGTGTCACCTGTGTGTTCTTAAAATGTGATATTGTTTAGGGGTAGGATGTGTTTCTACAGGGCTATTTTGAATTGGGTATATGCAAAAAGGAGGTTAATATACACCTGCAACCTTGTGTGCAGATTTGTAACTACTATTTGGAACTAATAGATCCTTTTGTAATTTACCCAGTTTAGTCTTCAGTAGTCACGACAAAAAGAAGGTTATACACAAAAAAATCATTAATGCTATTCCAATTCTAGTACTTTTTTTCTTCCTTGATACACAAAAACTGAATTTAACACTATGTGCTCATTACAAGAACTGTTATACTCTTCTGAGATAAGGCTCGGTCCTGCAATAGCACATAGCAAACCCCTTAATGTCCCCTGTCAAGTCTTCATGACCCCAGTAAAGTCAAATCAATGGGACTGTTCATGGTAGTAAACACTGCTACACCTTGCAAATGGGTTAGTTCACATAGATCCAACTCCATGACCTAACCCTGAACATTTGCACAGTCAGGAGTATATTCTGTAATTTCACCTACAGCATTTTTTCCCCACTACAGATGGAAACAAAAGACCTATGGCAAGCCTATGGCACTGTCTGTAAATAGTAATTGCAAATGCAGGAGTAGCTCAGGGGTTCCAAGCACAGAAGGAAAAACAGGGGTACCCATGTGGAGACAGAACAGCAAGTTTTGATCATCTTTTTATTCACTTCCAAGGTCTGCCATTAATTTATTTCATTTATTGGTGGGGATAGTTATTTTTTTTTAAGTCTTTTAATTTTCCCATAACTTCATGTGGCAGATGCAGTGCTCAAGTGGCACACGATGCTGTATCTTTTTCAGTCATGCTTCCTTGCTCTCAATGTCATGATACTACTCCTGAACTGGCTGAGGTCAGCCAGAGCTCCTGCACCTCCAGCTCTCGATTTGTTCAACACCATCACACAACACAGACAATAGACTCCCAAGGACCGTCTTTAGCTGCTGTGACTCCAGTGGCTTAACAGCAGTTAAAAACTTCAGAAAAAGGCAAGCAGCACTCTTTTGGGTGGGAAAGCAAAAGGTATGCCGAAAGATCATGTACCCCATCATTGTGAAAAACTGGAATTCCTTATACAGTGTTTCTGTCATTTGCACCTACTGTTTGAAACCCTAATGGGAAAGTGAATGAAATACATTAGAGAACAGCTCACCAGGCTCACAGAAACCTGGAATTATGTCCTGCTGGGCTTGGACTTAATATAAATCCTGATGAATACCCTGAAATTTTTAGTTTAAACAATTGCTGGCTTTTGACTTTTCATTCTCCTTCTGCCAACATTTAGTTATTTGTGCAATCACATGGCCCTCCTATTTGAGCCAACATCAATAAAGAATTTATTTATTCATTAGATTTTGTGGAGCTAGAATGATATATTGAAAAATTACACTTTTACTGAAAAATAACGGCATCTTTGGCGATAAAGGTCATGCACCCTATTTGCAATTTTAGTATCTGTTACAAAAGTAAAATTTTTAAACTCACAGATAAAGCTTGAAGATGAACCTGGATAGAGTGTATTGTTTTCTTTCTTGGGTCCTTGGTTATATTTGACTCATGAAGGACTTTCTGTGTAATGTGTCCAAACACTACTCTTAAAATCTGAATTAAATCTTATTCTGAATAAACAATAAGCATGAACACCCATAGTCTGAACAAGAGCAATGAAACAGAAAGGTATTACTGCACTAAACATGGAATTAAATAAAGTTATCTTTCAAATACAACAGACTCCTACAGGCAAGAGCTTATTCCTCTATGAGACAAGAGCAAACAAGTGAAGATTTAATTGTTGGTTTATTTTTATGCTAATGTAGTATTTATACACACACATGTATTTATGTATATTTATTACTTCTATATTTATTCATTTGCAGAACTGAAATTAAAATCATCACTACCTGTTTGGTGAACATCCCTCAGGTCCTCTGAAAGGTGTCCAGAATGGCTTCATAGATTTGGGATAAATACATAGTATTGATTATAACTTTGTCTTTGTGAGGTGAGAAGTTAACTTGTGGCATGAGTTTTCCACCTCTGTTTGGAAGATCCTGTGACCTTTTCCCATGTCTATAGGGACATACACTGGAATCCAGGCAGCACTGAGTCTAGTCTTTGATGTGCTATCAACATAGAGCATGGCATCCTGCAAACCATCACACTTATACCTCAACCTGCCTCTAAAATCTAGGAATAATGTTAATTAGCTCTTTTATGCACATCATTTTACCAAGAAAAAATGTGTCATTACTTATCTAATGCCACTTACAAAATAAACTATGGCAAGAAAATATATTCCATGTCTTTCTTGATTTATCTCTCATGCAGACGTTGGGAAAACAAACACGAGGTTACAGGCTCCACATATCGAAAACAGGACAGCCTCCCTTTTGCAGTCTGTATTTTGCTCAGTTCTTTTGCTTTTTTTAATAAGAAGAAATTCATTTCTATATTAAGATTGACATTTTGAATCAGGAGATTATAAGATTTTCACTGTATGGAAAAAATTAAGTGATTGACTATCTCAACATTTTCATTTTACAAATACAAAATGCAGATTTCACAGATAAAGCAGTAAAAGCACTGTTGAATCTAAATAGTATTTTCTTTACACATTTTCAAAACAGGCAGGAAAATTAAGTGCAGGTTTGTGTGGCATACAAGTGAGCACAATTAAGGAATCTTGTATTGTTGTCTCCTGAATAGACTTGTCACATTACTATTCAGAGCTTTTGTCTAGTGACAGTGCAATATCAAAAAGATACTGAATAATATGGCAAAAATCTATTGTGCCATGAGATCTAATCTTTGTCTGCATGTAATTGCCTTATTAAAAGATTTGCAAGCTTACTCTTTCTGTGATTCTGAAGTAAGCCAAGAAAACCATGTTGTTTAAAAAAAATAGTTAAAGCTTCTGAAACGCTAGTCCCTGTGATATGACAATACTGTGTAACTTAAACTGGAAATTAAAACTACAACCCTCTAGTACTATAGCAATGCTTCCAGTGCTGCAGTTATCATGGGAGGTATGAGTGGCGTTGTGTAGGTACCTTCTTCCCCCCACACCTCGCCTCCTCTGTGAGTCTCGACGGCTGTGCTGCACCAGTGGCATAGGTAAACATTTATTCTGTAACGTGTGTTATGTGGCACCTCATCTTCTGTCTGCTGCTTGGTACCTGTTGGCAACAGCCAGCAGAGCGCGGGTAGGACAGGACCCCCCCAGCTCCCCCCATCCTCATGACTCCCAGGCTGCCTGCAAGCAGAGCAGTGCCACAAGCCAGCAGCAGGAGAGAAGTAATTGCACCTTGCTGTTGCCAACACCCGTTACAAATTGTCAGCTTTCATAAACAGTATGACTGGATGAAACATTTCTTTCAGCCCTTCAACCCATTTCCTTTTATTTATTGTGATGGTTTACTTCTTGATTGTATGGAAGGCTTGGCGTTGCTACCCTTAGCAACAAAAACGATTGCTTTTTTATCTGCAGATAAGGCAGCGAGGCATAATGCAAGCTTCCCTACACAGCGCTGCGTTAATTCACCTCATGCTTGGCCTGGGCACACCATTCTTTTCAGCTGAAAGAGTAAAAGCCAATTTCGTTGTTCTGTCTGTCCGAGGTGTCATTTCAGAAACAACAGTTGCTTTAAAGCTTTGTCTCCTGCACTTTATTTTCACCTTCAGAACTTAAAAACATTGGTTTTGCAGTGGTCACACATAAAAATTGTGGGATTATTGTAGAATCTAGCCTGAGAACATTTTACCCCTTGATAATTATATTTTCCCTTCAAGATAACCAAGATAAATTAAATAAAGATTCTCTAATACTGCCTACCATACTTTAACAGTACAGTGCCTATTTACTTCCAGATTCACAAATGTGTACCCATAACTCAAACATAATGAAATCTGAAAATTAAGCATAAATTTATGCAGGTTATTCATTTAAACTTCTTGCATCCCATACAATCTAAAATTACATGGCTAGGTCTTCATCTAGGTCTTTCTTAAGAGTTCCACATTTTTTTTTCTCTGTCTGTAATATAACAAAAAGCAAATGGAGCCAAATATCTACTTCATACAATGAGAAGCAGGTAAACACAAAAAATTAAATGTAGGAGCAATGAAATACCTTATTGTATATAGATGGTATTTGAAGTTTGAAGTGCCTTAATAAATAAGTGATAATCTTACTTTAAATTGGATACTTATAATCTACTTTTAATTAGTATCATTAAGAGTAGGTTGAATAAAATGTAATCATAGATGTTATTTATAACTCGTGTAACCTACACTTGCAAGGGTGCCTTTTTATGGCAAGAAGCTGAATAAACTGTAATGAAAAGTTTAGAGATATATTTTTCTTAATTTGAATTTCATGTGACTTTGTGCCATTTGTAGAATACCATGGTACATAAAAGTCTACAGACAGCAACCAGCAGCTATGTAAGATGCACAGACTAAAGTGGGTCCTCTAAAACAAAGTTTTCATGTACAATGCAGTTCTCCTATGTGAAGCTACTGGCAGATGATGATGATCCTATGCAAACTTTTTTTTAAAAACAAACAGAATGGAAAGAGTAAAGAAAGACTAAGAAACAGAGAGTCCATATCTCTGTTAGTGATTAGAGGTGTCATTCTTCTACAGGAACATCAAGACCTTTATCTTTTAGAGATATTAAAAACTTCTCATTTTCCACATGCACCAAAAGACCAGAGGCTTTCCAAGATTCTGCCAATTTGGTTGCTACGGTTAATACTAGCACAGTATTAAGAGTGGAGAAACAGGAATTTCAGGAGGCATGACTCTTCTTGATTAAGTTATTTGTAAACACAGATATACCCCTCATTTAAGCCATTTTGAGCTGTTCAGATCTGTTAATTACAGGAGGAGCGCTGAATGGCTTCAGTAGATTAAGCTACTTTATTTAAGAGAAGTCATAAATCTACTAAAGTGTACAATCAACACAAGTAAATACAGAGGGTATCCACACTGCTCCTTAACAGTCTATGTCCTTAACCTCCCACCCTTTGGCGAATTATGACCAAAATCTTGGAGAAGAATTTTCCTAGGAATTACTATCCTCGACCAAGTCAGCAAAAGCAGCAGCTGATTCATTCCTCACATTGTGTGTACCACCCGTTCCGCAGTGTTGAATGACAGAAGATAAAGTGAACCACTGAGCTGTAATCACATCTCTGCACTGGCAGATTTTGCACAGCCACAGGGATAAAATCTAAATTTACGTTGGGCCCTTTGTTCAAGGCTGAGTTAAGCTTCATTGCCCCAGGGAAATAAATACCGCTATAGAAATCGAAAGGCAACAGTTGTCCACAGTGTAGTTGCTCAAATCTGAACAAGGAAATCATAATTTCTTAAACTGAATAGTAATATTTCATCTTCAAAATACGTAAAGTGACCTAAGTGATTTAAATGGGATCGATTGAGGATTTCTCGTAATCCAATAAAACTTTATTGAAAAGTAGGTGGACTAGTACCATTTCACTGCTTCAACCTCTGTTCCAATGCAGGAGAAAGTATAAAAAGCATCTGCTGAAGCGATGGAGTGCTAAAGACAACCAAAGAGAAATAAATATTTACTGAGAGACTTCATGATGTATCACAGGAAAAAAAAACAACAAACAAACAATCAACTTTTGATTTTTTCCTGATCAGAATGCTCTGACATAAATTAATTTGGTTACCATTTATAAAATGCAAGCATATTCCAAAGAAATCATAAATAAGCAGGAATCTGTATAAGATGCAGGAAACTGTCTTAAGCACAATTATCAAGAACCTCCTCACATTAATAAAAGGAAAATAAATATTGAATAGCACACTCAAAACCACCCTATCAAACTGAACTGTGTGTAAACAGATACTCTCCGCAGTGCACTTTAAACATGCACAAGAACTGGGGCTCTGCTGAGGAAGAGAGGAAAAAACCCTAAGGAAGTGACCCATTACAGGATTTGTCCTATGCCTGAGTATTTCACACTGAATAGCAAAAGCAATTTTGTAATATGCTTTACACACACACACACACACTACATATAATATAATATAATTACACATGCAGAACTCACGCATTTGGTCCTGTTCTCTTTCATAATAAGATTTCTCAGCAGAACTGGAGAAGAGGATTATGAGAATACAGCAATTCTAAAATTCAACCTGCACCCTTTGATTCTTTTTGATGTTAAATTCTGAAATAATTTCTGATATTGTTAGTGGCTGTTTATTTCAAACTTGTAAAAAATTTAGGAATTTTTTTATTATTATCTACATTCCAAACTTATAGTGAAAGAATATGTCAAATACCATTTTGCCAATGTGACTTTACATCATCACATACACAATTAATCATATGAACCAATCTGGGAAAGCAGAGCATACATCCAGGTGAGGCAGAAGATAGTGAAAACATTGACTGGTCGTACCCTTGGTAGTTAACGTATGCTAAAGCCATTAAGATGTTCTACCACTGCAGGACAACATTTAGTGTGCTTCCTTCTGAAACATTTTAGGGGGGCTTTTTTCCTGTTTCCATTTTTTTCATTTAGTTGAGACCATCTCTTTTAACCATATTCTCAGCTTTCCTGCCAAAATGCACATTTATCATCCTTTAACTGAATCTAACTACTCAGTTGCTCAGACTCTCAGGAATTGAACACCATTTAGACTGAGTTTCTGCAGCAACAGATACAAACCACGGGTGGTCTCCCTAGCTAAAGCCTAGCTTGATCCTTTTAATTTTCCCTTGGCAAATCAGGGGAGAAGGAGGGATACAGATGACTCAGCAGAAATGGAAGTGACCCTCCTGTACGTACTTCCCAACAAGGTGAAATGGTAGTGAAGTCTCTTGCCCAGGAGACAGAAGAATCATGGTCAGAAGAGAAGGTAATAAAACTATGTACAAGGGCCAGAATGTCTACAAAATTGGAAAATTTTGTATATAACATGTAACATTATTCTTATTGAGAGGCATAAGCATTTACATGTTATGCAAAATTTCTCCAGTGAAGAAACTAATCAAATAAAATTTGTTAGGAAGAGAGAGTTGCAAATTGCCTATATAATGTCCACATTGGAAACGTAAAGAATGTGTCATTTTTCTGCAAAATTATATGACTTGCACTACTGAAATTAGCTGTTGTTTGATAGTGACTTGTTTTTACCTCCTCTGTCCTTTTACTTCTCATTATTCTTTCCTTTTACTTCTCATTATTCCTAGAACAATATTCAATACTTAAATCTTGTCATAATGATCTATGGTTTCCATTTCAAAACTAGTTCAGTTGTCACTGCCATGTTTGGAGGGATGTTTTGAATAACCAGAGTGTTTTCAACACATCATTCATCTTGCATGTTTGTATAGCTGATAACTTAATTGTGCCACCCACATGCAAGGCAACCTTATGGTGTACTAAAAAAACATGCAAACTGAAATAATTGCTAGCCAAAGAGAGTGCTTTGATTTTACTAAGCATATATAAAGGCTATCAGTTGCGTCTTATCTTAGTTTAGGGAAATTTGGACGTGTTTTTTTGTTCCATACATCTTAAAAAATATGCACAGAAATGTTTTCCCTGATTGAGGTTTTTGCATATTTCTTTCATTTTGAAGATCTTGCATATGTCTGAAGTGGGAGACATGGTTAGAACTGCTAGCAATTCCAACAGCAGCAGTGGTGCACCTGTCCTCACAAGTCACGGCACAGTAACACCCATGGTGGTTCTGTTTTTCACGAGTCTCACCTAGATTTATACAGAGATAATGAGGGATTCTCTATCCAACATGTGTATGAGCAGGGGAAACTCGCGGGGTAGTAGTGATTCCATGCAACAATCCATATATGATGCAACAATCACAATATAACTAAGTTGTACCCTATTTCTGCATTCTTACGTTTCCTTGGGCATTTATCTGACTCACTGATATGCTGATTTCAGTCAGATACCTGTGGACCTTACAAAGAGGGGAACCGCTTTGGGAATGTGGTTATAAGAAACTAGTGGTAGCTGGAAAAAGAAAAAAAACAGAATCCAAATCCAATGAGAGTGCCAGTGAAAAATACATTTTAGTGCCCATTACAAAGTTAGGTGCTCATACTAAAGTCTCACAAAAGGCCTGTGGCTTTTTAATGGAAATTTAATTGTGTCTTGAATTTGTGTGCGAACAGTTCCATTACACTTCCACAACCTAAATCATTCAGAGTATCCATTAATTACTAAAAAAAATATCTGTTACTTGTAAGAAAGAAGAAGGGAAAAAAGGGAATTCTGGATGAAGTTGCTTATTTTAGGAATTCCAAAGTATGCAGACCGAGTGCTGAAGCATCATTAGGCCATTGATCCGAGATGGAAAAGAAAAATTTGGTCTAGAGGGAACACTACAGTATTTATTTATGTTAACACAAAACCACAGCGAGTTAGTGAATGGGACCTCCTATGTATGCAAGGCAAGCTCATTGTCTTCCAAATTAAGCTACTTTTCCAACCTGCTGTGAAGAGCGCTTTTTGAGTTTTGTTAAGCACTCGGGTTTAGGAAGCAATTCTTGTAGTCCACAGAGAAAAAATTGATTTTCCCTCCTTTGTGTTTTACCTGTGAATATGATTTTTGAATTAAATATAATCATAGACTGGGGGTCTGAGGTGAGAATGGAAATTAATAGCTCTTGTTATTGATGCTTCGTGCTTTGTAGCCATTCGCCAGATTACTCAAAACATTGTTGCTTGGCTGTAAAGTCCTGCTGCAGCCAGACTCTCACATACAACCCAGCACCGCCTCTTGTGTGCTGCGTTTCATGCAGGAATTCACTTGCACCCACAAACCGAGTTTATTGTGGTCTGAAATGCAAAGGGAAATCTTGGCCCCGTGACAGTCAGCCGGGATTTCTCAAACAGCTTGTGAGGCCATGGGTTCATACATGCTCTTCCTGCCGCCAACCTTCTTATATCAAGACACAGTGAAACTAAAGCTGAAGGGATATCGAGACAGATTTTCATGTGGCATATGACCAAAAAGTGTATTACATGCATTCTTCCAACTCTGTCTGGATGCCTACTCTAACAAGAAAACATCCTGCACAGCAAATTAACTACATATGCCCATACAATACATTTGCAACCTTCTTAGTTTCCCCCTCCTCAAAAGCCTGGTCAGTCCGTGTAGAGTGTGTTCAAAAGCCTGACTTCAGCAAAGTGCCCTTTGTCAGAACAACTCACCAAATTAAGTTGAATCACAAATAAATCATAGAAATTTTATATACATTTAACTGAAAAGTAATGTTTTCTGAAGAACATTAGGAGCCTTTAATTCTAGTGGTAATCTTTTGTGACGCTACATCAAGGACTTCTGCACATATTAGAAGTTTCTTACTATTACACATAGCAATAAAACATGCATAAGATAGAAAGGTTTGTATATATACAATTTTGCAAAGGTGGCCTGGTACTTACCTTTGGCAGGAAATTCTGTCATGCAATTCACTAGTTAAATTAACAACAGTACCAACACTGGGGTTTGTATATGTTTCATTTTGTTTCTTTTTCTCTATTTTCTGTGCATATTCATGAAGCCTTTAGTCACGTCCAACACCTATTTTAATCATCAACAGGAACTGGCATGGAGGGAAAAGACAATTTGTGCTTAAAATGCAGTACAGAGCTGTTGCATCACATTTTTCAAGCATATAGTAAAATCACCCTAAACTCTTTTTCAAATTTTAAGGTTTTCTTCACAGGAATTCTAGTGATGAAAGAAATAGAATTTCTCATTGATTTTGACTCACTTTACCCATTTACAAAATGTATGATAAAAATACACTTAACTCACAGGACCAAGAAGACACTGAATTAACTTCATTCTAAGATGTTTGAGTGAAAGGCACTTTGAAATCAAAAAATAGTTTTACATTGGAAACAAATCACTTGAACTGTGTTACCAAAATAATACAAATGTGTCGGTCTACTTATCTGTCTTTAAATCTTTCTTTGCCTAAAGGCAAGGATTTGTCTTCCTTCTACTTCCTTTTGCAAGTACAAAAATCCATCTTTCATCAAAATGTTTGTAAGATTATCTTGTTCAAAAGAAAATAATGGAATTACACGTTCTCCCTATGACTATATCAAGTTGGTGTTAAAAGCAGGGTAAATTTCCTCCAGCAACCACAGAGTCTCCTGGTGATGACTGTAGATGCATTAATGCACAGATCTAATCGTAGTCCTCCTAATGAGTCTGCTTTGGCTTCTGTTCAGTGACCAGCCTCCAGAATGGCTTAAGCAATTCCTGAAAGAGAAAAAAAAAAGGCTCTTTACCATGCAGGTAGATAAAAAGGAGTGAACCACATACAGATATTTCTCATTAAGATGAGAAGCATTCCCATAAGGTCTTTTTTTCTAATGGATGGGGAGTAGAAGGAGGGGAGAAATAAAGGCAAAGTTATTTTACAGATGTAGTGGTGTGATTCACGTGCTCCTTGTTAATTGTTACAATGGATAAATAATACAACCCTTCAAATGGTACACAGTTTGGGTGTGCAGACATTTTATCAGCCATCAGCTATATGGTCTCTCGTCACAACTCTCAAGTCTGCCTATTCACTCTCCAAGTGAAAATTTCTTTTTCAGTTCATACTCTGTTCATTGTTAAACTACATTTTCATGCTGGTTTCTGTTTTTTAGCATTTAGTGGGGTTCTTTTTATTTCCTAGCCGAAGGCAAAACCTGCAAGGATGGCTGTGGAGGACTGAAACAGAACAACAGCTGGAAGGACCAAATTGAAAGTTAACACACTTCCTACCCTGGTGCTCCCAAGCGAAAATAAGTACAACCTTCTGTAAAAGAGTTGCTGGCATATTTTTTTTCCTCTATACTTCCCTGAATAACTAACTTTGAAGGAGTGGAGGTTCACAGCAGTAGCAGTTATAACATCACAGAATAGAGAAAAATCAAATACCTTTGCTGGGAAGACTGAGAGGAAAAGGTGGCATCTCTCTAATCATCATGAGGACATGAAGTGGGGTGAATCTCTCACCACCTTTTGCAACTGGGCTTGGAGTGGAAGGAGCAGAAACTAAGTGATGTGGTGTCAGTATCATTAAGCTGAGTGAGTATATTACAACAATGACTGATAATGATGATGCATCATTAGCTATTGACACAAAGATGCCACAATGCAATGGTTCTGTGGCTCTCTGTAGTGCTATTTGATGACAAGATGTATCTCCTACTGCTAAAGGTTAAGTACTTCTGTGTTTAGAAGAAGAAAACATTACTCTATTAATAGACAAATTTTACATACTTTATCTGACCCTGCTTTCCAGACGGTACCCAAATACCTCCAGGCCCCAGGGCAGAAGAAAAAATTTCAAATTACTTATACAGAATCCCAAATTGAAAGACAGAATGAAACAAGCCAACTCCTGTCTTTTCAGGTAGGAAAGTCCCATTCTTTTCTGCCACAGGTGTGGTTATAACTTAAGGAGGCAGTTCAGCTACACTGGGGATGGTAGACCAAAGTCACCTCAGGTGCCAGGATATATATAGAGCAGAAAGCCGAAGTCATCTCATCCTGGCAGAAAGCCAAGGCCAAACACTTATAATTTATTAGTATTCACTTTCAGAGTCACAAATGAAGACGTTTTCACCCAAATCCACACTGAACAATGAAGCCTATTTTTTTTAAATGCTATTAGTAAAATAAAACACGCGAGTATTTATGGAACCAATAGATGCTCAGCAAGTTAGATCTAAAAATAACTCCACACACATGAACTGAAATTAAAAATATTAGCCATTATCCTAGAGGATATAATGAGAAGAATGTAGCAAATAGATTATATTCTGATGATATTTGCATTGGCTGATTAAAATCTGAGGGCATGACATTTGCCTAGCAGCTAATGAGAAATTAATTGTTCTTTGTTTGTCAGATGTTATATAAATAAGATTGACCTAAAAACACAGATTGTGAGGGCATAAAATCTGCTGAACCAGTGAAGACAGATACCCAAACAGAAGATTTAGTTTTATGAGAAAAATTTTGCCTTTGAAATGTCTCACAATCAAACACTGTAATGACCCAAGAGCTGAAACTAGATGGGGGGTTGGAACTCGATGATCTTTAAGGTCCCTTCCAACCCGAACCATTCTATGATTCTGTGATCCTGTGAAACCTAACACCCATGCTTCACTCAAGTTCAGCTATCTGCAACCTGGTGTAAAATCCACCAGAACAGCAGACAAGCAAGGACAACCTCCAGTAAGAAGAACAAAAAAGCTCTCAGTCAGAAAGTTAAGAGATCCATGGTAATCAACATGGTGGTATATTATCTGATCAATTTTATTCCCAGACACATTTCTCAATACACCTATAGGATAACCAGAAGGAAATAAGTACTCTCATGTTCTATATTAATTACTTTTTTTTCATTGGTCACAGTTTTGGAGGGGCAGAAATCTCATCAGTGTAAAGAAGACCTTTTTGCAAAGACGCGATCATCCTGGTCTCCATGAATTCTGGACAATATTGAGGAAATTCACTAATTTTCAAAAATGTTGCAGTAACTTAAAACTGGGCTAACATAGAAAGCAGGATTGAAATACACAGAAGAATGTACGAGCAGACTAAAGAAAAGAAGTTATATTCAATTCAACTCCCACAGCAGGGTATAGTAATCTCTCCTTTGACTTCAATAGCTAACAGGACGTACTATCAATGAAGCAGAGTGCTTGTAAAAGCTGAAGAGGGATTAAGGACATTATAAAGTAGGCAGAGAAGGACGTGGCTTCCAAAAATCAGTTCTCCTTTCAGGTACTACAGGACTCTTGCCTAGATGGTCTTTTGGAGCAAATATATATATTTGCTCTCTCTATACATATAGATAAATATATATATCTAAATAAGAAAATATGAAGGGATGTAGTGCTCAACATAACCTCCATTTTCTCATACTTTTATAATTTCTTCCATCACAAACTATTCTCTCCTTTCCCATATCCCTGTACAAACACTGAACACAACAACTTTGCAACTGCCAAATGCTTAGGGACTTCGTTGAGCGATTTGCTCTTCTTAGCATTTAATGACGAGCTATCATCCCTTGACATTGTGCACTGGGTCTCAAAGTGAGCCTTCGTGCAGGAGCAGAGCAACACTTCAATGTGGGCTATAGGTGGAATGAGCCTTCCTCCGAACAGAAACCTCCACCTCTCTGTCCACAGATATGGGTTCCTGTAGAGGCCAGTGTTAAGGACTTACCCAGAAAACATTAAACTCAGCTCTCATGTCCCAGTTTCTCTGGCACGACTGGGGACAAAACCTGAGTTGTCAGGCGTAGTTGTCATAAAGTCGGCCTATGGTATATATGATTATGCAGGAGAATAGTGGCATTTTTTTAAGTACGCATTCTGTGTATGTTTTTCTTGGAAATAAAATATTTGAGAATTTTTTGTGTATTCTGCTCTTCAACTCAGACATAGAGAAATGCACCTAATATACACAGACTGTCCTTTAATATTCTTCAGTAGGTACAAGATTCTCAGCAACATTAATAACAGTATATTCATGGTGCTTATCTTAGGTGGGGAAACAACAGAGAGAAGATGAGCTAGGGCAAATAAAGGACTTTCAAGAATTTTAAAAATTTAAGAATTAGATACTCCAGTATATGCCTTTGCAGCACAAAACACACGAATATACAAGGTCCCTAAACACACATAGGGAAAAATGCTTCAGTAGAATAGTTCAGAAATTAACATTGAACGGTTTTAACCTTATGTTGAAAAATTTCACAGAATAATCCTGAAGTTAGAAACCAATGATAACTTTTGCCCTGTGTCTGCTGACAAAGGTATAGTTATGCGCTCTCTTCTTCCTCAACATTAATCTTTAAGTCCTTAAAAAATTCTAGCTTAGATTCAACAAAAAGATAGGTAGCTCCTACTCCTGGAAAATTTTCTAGACATGGTGGGAGTTGGGAGATATGCCTTTGAGCATCCCAAGATGAAAAAGGTATTCCCAAATTCCTCCCATTTCCTACCCAAGTTCTCTGACTGGTACAGCATCATGTATCAGAGGGACAGCATCAGCAGAATCAATACCAACATCACAGCTGCCTGCCGTGAAGGATCAGGTCAAGAAGAGGTTGGATAAAAGGAAAAAACAGCGTTACAGACCTATCTGTCCTCTGCACCAGGACAGATTAAAATGAGTCTCTGGAGTGGCCATGGCACCTCCATTATGAGAAGCTTTATGTATGAAATTATCACCTAGGAAATGTTCACTTCAGACAAGGAGGTGAACCTAATAACCCCAGGCCACTGTAGAGCAAAACAGGTTTTAGATATCTGCCCCTTGCATGACCAGCTCCTTTTGATTTGATTCATACAAAGTTGCTCGTCCAAGCTCACACCATGAAGCAAAGGAATGAGGGGCACCTTATGCCAGGACAGGAAAGGAGCTCAGATCTTCAGTGGTCGCCTCAGGGGCATGAAGGGAAGTTGCTGAGTGAAGGAGGAGAAGGCAGCAGTGTGAGTTTGGGATGTGCAGGGAAGGTAGATGGGGACGCAGGCCAGTATTTTCCAACTAAAGATGTCTATGGCCATGGGGTCCACAGCTCCATGGTGTATGGGCTAATAGAGTGGTTGTAACCAGGAATGATGCCAATCTCTGGGAAGGAAAGGAGGAACAGTGCGGGATGGGGTGCGTCAGAGCAGGGTATTTTGCAAATAGTTTATGTGTGGATGCGCATGTTGGCTGCCAACACTCCACATGGCATTTAACAACATGAACCCCCTCCTCCCCGACACACACAAGTAGTATCTTCCTGCAGAAAGGTGTTAGACCTCCCTACCTCCACCTGCAGGGGCTGAGGCAGAGGAACATCTTTAGGCAAAGGCTAAGAGGGTGCCAGGAGGGTAGCCCAGGCTGCCTCGGTTTGGGGAACCCAGTCCCACTGGGAAGGAGTGGGGCTGGGGATGCGGCGGCATCACATCAGTTGCGGGGTGGGGGTGGGGAATGAGGAGAGGGAGGGAGTATCTCGAGAGGAGCTTGAAACAACCGAGGATGTTCCGATCTGACGAGGTGAGCCGCATCCCTGTCGGGACGAGGCGCCGGGGGCGGCAGCGATCGGCGGGGGCGGTGCGGGCTCCGGCCAGCGACATCCCGGGCTCGGCCGGCGACCCCCCGGCTCTGCGTGCCGGCCGGCTCTGCTCTTCTTTTGGGGGATTGTTTTTTCTTTTTTTCCTTCTTTGAGGCGGGCGCTTCCTGCAGTCGGATGGGAGCGTGAATCCCTCCCCTCTTCCCACGCCTCTCCACCCACCTCTCTAGCTTTCCCTGCGTGGTCCGNGTGGTCCGGGGGGGCGCGGGGGTCGGGGGGGAGAATTTTTGGCCCGGGCTGCTGGGTTTGCCCTCCTTTTGTGCCGTGATTTCCAAACGTACTTTACAGCGCCGGCAATTCCACCCACCCGCGCCATCCCCCTTCTCTCCTTGACCCTAGCACAACTGTGTTGAAAACGCATAAGAACGTGTATGTGTGTCTGTATTGGTTTTTGGTTTTGGTTTGGTTGTTTTTTTCCCCTAAACCCATGACAAAGCACTGTGAGGTCAGAAGGTAAGTATATATATATTTTTTTTTTTTTTTTATTAGGCTCTTATGTTTAAAACAACTCAATGTCTTAGAAATGTTTCAATTGCAAATAGCTTCCAAGCTGAGCAGGGAAATAGTTGTTTCTTGCTG
>VWZL01003543.1:2081-21049 GCA_013396915.1 Stercorarius parasiticus | reverse complement strand
CTTTCCTTTCCTTTCCTTTCCTTTCCTTTCCTTTCCTTTCCTTTCCTTTCCTTTCCTTTCCTTTCCTTTCCTTTCCTTTCCTTTCCTTTCCTTTTCCTTTCCTTTTCCTTTCTTTTTCCTTTTCCTTTCTTTTTCCTTTTCCTTTCTTTTCTTTTTCTATTTTTTTATCATATGTATTCGATTTCAATTTATTTTTTAAAGGATGGATACTGCAGCTGCTTGAGCCAAATAAAGGAAGGTTCCTCACTTCATGATTACCTGAGGTAACTTTCCCAGTCTTACAATATTTAGAAATAGGTTAGGGTTTATATTCCATGGTAGACAGCAATAATTAACTTGCACTGACTTCTTCCTGTGGATATCAGAATCGTTTCTATAGAAAGTAGCTGTAAGACAGTATTATTTAATTTCACCATTACTTGAAGCAATACAGATATTGTCAACAGTGGTAAATCTAGTCACTGTTCTGATAACAATTTTAGGCTTTTGTCTATTCGTTAGTGACCAGAAATTACATGTAGTCTGAAGTGTATAAATGGGGGGACAGGGGGAACAAAAAAAAATTAATTGAAGTCTGCAACAGCTAAGAAGAAGCTATAGACTTCTAGCTGTAGCTACAGACAGGGTTTATTTTCCTAAGATCATTTTATCTTTAATAAACAAGTTTTTGGTCTTCTCTAAATTTTTTTTTTAATACTATCTATCCAAAGGCAGTAATGTTTAGGTTAGTATCTCCCACAAATATAGCTAGATGAACATGCAGGCGTTACAGCATTAGCTTGCCTCAAACTGTCTTCTTTTCTTTCCAAAATTATTCTTCTTCCTCTGACAAAGTCAGTAATCTGTGAAATATAAGTATATGAGTACATTCAGTTTAATATTCGTTAGGGACAGTTGCTTCAGCAGAGTTTGACCACGTGTTGGAGGCAGTTAGCTGAACCATTCTAATAGACTGCAGGTGGTAAACTGTACACATATTTCTGTAGCCAGGGTTTGTCTTTTTTTCTGTCAGAAAGGCTGTTTCTCCAAGGAAACATGTATTAATATTTTGCTTTTATAGCAAGCACACAGAATATAAGTGCTAGAAGTATTTATGATTTTGAAGCATCTTTCACTAATGGCTCGCTCACCCTTTATTTCTATTATATTTTAAGCACTATGCAGGAGAAAAGTGGTGAGCAAGGAGAGCAAAAGATGCTGAATTTGTCAGGAAACTCCCCTAACTAGAAGAGAACTCGCTTTTCTTGTGGGTGCTCTCCGCAAATGTCAGTAACTTCATGGGCAGGGACTAGACACGTTTACCTGTGCCCATTATTCTGTTTTCTCAGGGCCTCTCAAATATATGGGCTCGGCCTTGGGGGCAGCAGCCACCCACTGGTTATGCAGCCCTTTCGTGCTCCCTGCCCAGAGCCCACCCATTCTGCCGCAGCGTGATGGCGCCGGGGGTGCCTTCATTTGCCCTCACCTGCATCTGGTTATGGAGATAGCACAGGTTATGCATTAGTGACTTGGACATTAAAAAAAAAAAAAGCTAAGCAACAGACGCAATAGATCAAATTTAACCCAAACTGCTGATAAAAGGCTCTGACAACTAAGAAAACTGGAAGATTTGGGGATGCAAGATTTGATAGAATTGTCTTGCTTTGACAGTAGCTAAGAATTTGACAGTCTGAGTAGACGATAGCAGTGGAAAGGCTTTATGTTTCTCTGTGATTGGAAATACCTGGGAAAAAAGTCTGCATGCTCATGCAAACACATTGTGTATTTCACCTTCCTGAAGAATATATGGATGGATGTTCTGACAGAAGTGTTACTGACAACTAGAGCAGTGACTGTGAGCAAAATGTACACAGACGATCCTGTGAAATTACAAAGGGTGGGGTGGGAAACCCATGTACACACCTTACAGCAGACGAGTAGGAAATGAGTTGAAATTCTTCCAATCCATGTGACTATCACACTTACTTCGAAGTCCAGCCTTAATGTGAAAAATGAGAATTCAAACTGAAGGGCAACAGCAGAAGTATCAGAACTGCATCAAATAGTAAAAAAAAAAAAAATAATAATTTAAAGTAAAGGTGATTGTCTGGAGGTTCCTGGGCACCCTATTCTGCTTCCTCATGAGTTTCTAAGTGATGCTTTGAGATTCTTTCCTTATAAAACCATCTAACAGGTGTGAAAGTTCCTGTCAGTTGCTAAATATCAAGTGCCAAAAAAGCACAGAAGGCATGGAATATTTATTCTGCAGGAAGAAAAAAGATAATTACAACAATAGTTTCATACTTAAGACACTTAACAAAACAAGGTGACAAGCACCTCTTGTTTTATCACCTTAATATAATTGTTCATTTGTTTTATCTTGAAGGATTATTACTGTAAAATGATTATACAGAAAGATATTCCTATCAAATGAGCACAGTTCAAATGCTTTCCTATCTGCCAAAGTATTTGTATGACTTTTTTAGGTTTTGATTTATGATACTTTTAAAGTTTGTTTTGCAGACATATATAATCAAAGCATGATTTCTTATTAAACTACTTACTGGTTCAACTACTAATTTTCAGTAATGACACTCCTCCTCAGAAAAGAGTTTGAAATTTTGGGAATCAAAGTTCTGCATGAGACTCCTTTGCCTATTTTTACCGAACAGATTGGAAGTTATGGAAAAATCAGATGACAGATATTGAAGGGTTTCCATCTTTAAATAATGCAGATGTCTGTTAGAAGTGTGAGAAACATTTAAGAATTGATCTTAGCCTAATTCAGGAAGTCACTGCAGCACCTTACAAATTTTAAGCGCAGTTAATCACACGCTTATATCTTCCGCCTTCTGAGATTTTAACACGTGGAAAAATAAAGAATAAAAAACCCACAGTCCTTTGATTGGAAGGTATCTGGGTCTTTTTTGGATAAGCATTTTTAAACCCAGTTTCTAACTTGAGTGTTTGGTAATTCAGGTAAGGAAAGCTGTTGACCCAAATCCTGCAAATAATCCTGCATGCCTGTAAAGTCAACAAAACTTTAGAAATACTCTTAGAGAAATGCATACATCTTTGATGCTCCCAACAATACTGTTAGGTCTCCCAAATCTGATTCCATGCTATATTTATAACAGGGTGTTGGCAGATACACTTGCATGGATACACATGCCTCGTATTTATTACAGAGAACTAAACATTTGTAATTTTGCCTAGTCCTTGGTACTGAATTTCTTTCAGCATCATGGAAGTGCAAAACACATTAAAATATATAATTTAGGAACCACCCTTTAAGTCACTAAATCTTTTAAAACCTCAATGATTAAAACAAACTTTTGCTTTTTTATGTATTGGTGATAATAATACAAGTACTTCAGATTTCAGGCATTCAGAGACCTCTGGCATGAAAAGAAAATTTACTTAAGTATCTGTGAAGGAGAATCTGTATTGAAACCAAACCATTTAGGCAGCAGAGAGTGATATTCATCAAAGCTGTGTTTTTCTTGAAAGTTGGCGTCACAAGTTGCGTTGCGTGCGCTTGGTGTTGGTTTTTTGGTGACCTGGTAACAAAAATGTCAGGGTAGTCTACCTTAGCAGAAGTAGAACTGTTATTTGTTAGAAATTACAGGTATAAAAATCAGGGTTAACATGACCGGGCTGTTTTTCTACTGAGCAGACAGTAAGTAGTTTTTATGGCTAGACAAGTTTCTGTGAAACGCACAAGGTATTGCTCAGCCTTTTGGTAGTGTTGTGATGTTGGTGCCTATGCTTTCCTCAGGGTTATGAGGAGAAGGCGCCCTTCCCCTGCTTCACCTGATGCTTAAGTTCAGCCTGGGAGTTAAGACTTATTTCTCTTCCAGAAATCAGTCATCTATGGCCACAGAAGTGCAAACCTGGCACATTTCTGAGAACTCTTTTTTTTTTTTTTTATGTAGGAGGTCTAAATGTCATTAACAATGTCAAGAGGTATGGCCACATACAGCTTCAGCATAGGGACAAATCTACAAATATTCCAAATTCAAGCACTTCTTTTTTTTTTTTCCTCCAACAGCACAATTTAATGTGAATAAAGTGTTTCCAGCATTAGAGACTACTTTTTTCTACATTGTGTCTTAGTTGCTGGGGTCAGTGTGGTCTGAAGTAAAGCTGGTTATTCCCCCTAGATGTGATTTCGCACTTTCCTGTAGCCCTACTGACCATGCAGACAATCTGCAGAAGTGACAATTTATAAACAGAGTGGCAGGAGAGGGCACAGAGGCCCAGCGAGTACAGGATGCTTAGTTTTAGCCAATATTTACCAGTAAGTCAGGGTTTCTTCTGAGCTATATGAAGATCTTAATGCCTGTTGAGTTCATTATGTCTCTCTAGTTATGAAACGTTCATTAAAGCACGCTGGGGTAATAAATCCAGATGCTGTAAAATGTTTTAATATATGTATTGAAATACAACATTTTAAAATATATATATAAACCAAGATAAAAAAAATAAATAAAAAATTAAAAAAATTACAAGCCAATTTTTTTTTTGTGGTGGTGGGAGGGGAAGAAACAAGAGCAAAACTAGTTCCCTGACTAGTGTCCCACCTTCAGTTATGATTTCTTTAAAAATGAGTGACCATTGGATTCCACATTAAACTGAATGTGCTGTGATGGGCTTTTTCATCCCATGGTACACTATGTTGTCCCAAGCATGCAGAATATGAAACAGATGGCTTGGGAAGACTGTCAAAAAGACCTGCTGGGCCTTCTCTGGTATTTACCTTAAAGCAAGAGAGAGGATGAGTAAGTGTGCTGTAATTTTTGGCCTTAACACAGCGTTCAGGAAGTTCAGGCTTCTGAAGGAATGCTTACTCAATCACAGTAACACATATAAAAATAAGTATCTATTTGAGGATAATGGAACAATAAAAGTCATTTGAAATTGAGATTGGTAATGAAAGGAAGAAAATGGAAAATTGCAGTGGAGGAGGGGGGAAGGGCAGACATTTGCTTGAAGATGCTCGTCACAGGGCTGAACAATGCAGAAAAATTAATTTGGGAGTTTCAAGGGCCATCTTTAAATATTTTTGTGTACAATGTAGTACAAGTTAAAACCTGTGACCTTTAATTTTGATTTTTTAAATTATGATTCAGAAGTCTTCTTACAGAAGTAACAGTTATACCTTCAAGACCTGCTCAGTTTTGGTATCAAAATCTCTAAGCACATAGTATCTCCTGGTCAAAGGTAAACAATCTATCTTATACTATAGAACGTTAGGCATGAAAAATAGACCCTACTGTATAAGTTTGAATTTGCAAGACTGTCTTTTTAGGAGACACTTTTTTGGTATTATAAATAGTAAACAATCCAAATTCCTCATATTCTCGTCCACAAAAAATTTTTGGAAGAAGTTACTTTTTTTGTAATCTCATTCCTGTAGCTGCATACTGTCTTATTTAACCTTAACTGAGAATAAGTAGACCTAGTATTTCAAGTCAAAATTACCAAAAGTACTACATAGCCAGTAGTATTAAAAAAAGTAATTCTTCCTCTGAGTTCACAGTTTACTGAAATGAAGATTGATTTCCAGAAGCTCAAATTATTAGGTAACAGTTCAAACTGTGGACATTGCAGCATAAGGAAAACAATTTTCTTTGCTCATTGCTGAATTTGTGTTAACTATAAAAATGACCACCTAAAATGACCACTGAAAGCTTCAAGTTTTTTATGCTACACAGCCAGTGTCACTGTTTGCAACTTATTGTCTGTTATTAGTTTCCTTTAGGTATTATCATTGCTCAGCTCTCTGACAAAGCTGAAATGTGTAACTATCGGTCTCAGCAATATTTTTATTTTTTAGCTCTGGAGTATAGCCCACGGCTTTGCAATACAGTTATCTTAGAGCTTTGGGAGATTAATACCTGCTAAAGTAATTTTATCTGTTATTTTGAAAATACACCTTTAGCCTATTTTTACTTACTCTCTTTCTTGGCATTGGGTTTTCATTTCCATGTTTTAGGAAAATCCTATAAATGTTGTTATGTTACTACTTTGAAAAGGAAAAGAAAGGAAGAAACATGTAAAATACTCTTGAACTCATTTTGCTTGTGATTTTGAATAGCTTTCAAATTAGAATTATTTTCCCAGATTTTTATAGGCTTGCCCAATCCAGCTGTATATTTTATATGCTAATCTAAGTTCTATTTTTGTTCCTCTTGGGATTTTAAGTGATTATAATTGTTGCTCTTCAAAAGCCAAACAGATGATGATTGCTGCTTCAGGAATATACCAAAAGAAACTGGCTTTCATTAAACCTGCTCATCCACTTCATAATTATCTCCATTTTATCTCACTAAGAAGCAGGAAAATGGCAACTACAGTTCATTGAAGCCAGTTCAGTTATTTAAACATCACTTTACTGAGATAACAGGAGGTGTTAAAGTGGGGAGGCTTTTTCGTTTCACACACTAAAATGTAGCCAGTACTATAATAGGGTTGCCAACTGGGAGACCAGACCCTTCATGTCAGCTGAAGACGGCAGAGATGAGGCCAGAGATGGCAGAAGATACAGTGGTCTCTGCTGTGGTTGGGGCCAGTTCTGGAGGACAAAACATAAAGTAAATTGACAACTATTTTGCAGGGCATCTGCTGGTCTGACCGCTCCTCAAGAAATGGGAAATCAGAGTAAGCAGAAGCATGGGAGGGGAGGAAAGAAGGTTGGAGAAGGCACAAGCATAAGGGCTAGATAAGATAATAAATAGGCAAATGATACAAGCTTTGATCATAGGTCCACTCTTCACATCTGTCAGACCTAGTGCTGTTTGGAATGAGTGGGGCTAGACATGAAGGTTTGTCAAGAATTTGTTTCAGCAATAAATTTCAGTTTAATTCCATTTTAAGAACATTAATGGAGAAATTTTGCAGTGAAGATCAATGTCAGAGAGGAACAGGTCCCTGTGAATTGCACGAAGATGCTGCAATATCTGGCAGTCTGTGAACACTGGCATAAACAGCATTAAAAAGGCACAGAGGTTTCTTAAGACCTAGAAATATGTAACCAGTTTTTAGTTCACATAATTGGTTAAAAACCTCACACATTCAAATTTCTGCACGTACCTTCTAATGTTTTCCTTATCTTACAAATGCTAATAGTGGGTTTTCTTCTACCTGTTCTCTGAAGTGAAGCTCCTGCAATTTACAGGAAGAAGACCGACCATATGTGTTGCCATTTGTCCTCCGCTGCTTTCTTTATGCTGGCAATCAGTGCAGCGCTTTTGGATAAATCACAGCTTACCACTCAAGGGGACCTGTAAAAAAACAGTACCATCAACAGTTTCTTCTTCAAAGACAGGCTGCAGCAGCTGTCTGAAAACCTGGTTCTTTCATCAAAGAAAGCTAGAATCTTTCACAGCTTTACTCTCCCACATGACACATTTATGCCAAGGAGATGACCAGGAAAAAAGTAGGAGTTCACAAAGGGATGAATGGGTATTTTTATTTCTTAAAGTTAAATACCTATATGAAAGCAGAGGTTAAACTTGGCCAGTCATCAGAAACTCCTTTCCATCAATTATAGAAGCAAAACTTCTGTCAACTCATGCCTTTCTAGCTTGTCCAGAATGTTGTTGCATTTTGGCTATAGCAGTCTAAGCTGAGAGAAAAATAGCATTGCTTACAGACTGGAGGGGAAAAAAAAAATAAATAAAGAAGTCAGTTTCAAATAGAGAGAACAAAGCTGGAACATCCACCGACTGCAGTTTTGTCGGTATGTTGTGAGTCAGGCACTCACTCTTGTAAACTAACGAGGCCTTGCAAGCATCGGCAGTGGGCTCAGAACCTCCTTGAGACCAAAAGGCAGAGGGTGCAAATCCCAGCGCGCAGGTAACAGGCTGCCGGGAACACAGCTTGCTCCATTCCCAAGCAGCTGTATTGAGTACCACCAGCACTTTCAGGTCAGTTTCAGCTCCAGCTAGAGTGTTCCATAGCACCACGTCGAGTCTCCCGTGCAATGCAGGAGCCACAGCAGCAAGATCTGCCCCTGGGAAGGAAAATTTTTGTGCTCCTGTCACATGCAAATCCGGGTCAGGTTTTACAGTAGCAGTGGGGCTGAGCAATAGCAGAGCTGCTTTTCCTTTTGAAAACTAGCTTTCAGAGGAAAACATTATTTATTTCCTCCAAAGGCCTGATAACTGCATCTACATTCTTCTCCATCTCCCTCATTTAGCACACGTTCCTCATTTCTGTCCGAAGCAAGCTGTGTTTCCTCCCCGCCCTCCCTCGCCCTACTGGGGCAGGAGGATTGCAGAGGCTGCAGCATCTCCCTTCCTTGCACTGCTGCTCCGGAAAATGAAATCGCTTGCCAAAAGAAGAATGGTGACGCTGAGATCAGTCCTATCCATAAGGCACGTAAAGAATAGGTGACTGATGATAAAAGCAGATAATGTAAGAGTTTCTCAGAGCCATCGCCTGCTTTCATTCATTATCAAGAAATGATTGATCATGTCACTACTGCCTGAAAATCAGAGCTCAGCCCACAGCAACAGGGTTCAGGAAATCCTGAGCTGTGAGTCCTATCTCAAAGTTTTACTTCTTTGATTTGCTTTCCATCCTCTCTCATCTAATATGAATTTATATTAAATCAACCTCTAAAAGTATTTAGGACTCAGTTTTCCCCTTGCTGGGAATGCAAATTTTTATTTCCAAATTGTCGTGAACTTAACAAGGAAGGAAGTAGGAGGTGGCTTTAAGAAAGCAGAACATAGAAAGATAATTTTGCATTAATTCTTTTTATAAATGGTTTATTAAAAGAACCACTATATCTAGGTTCTAAATGTGTTGCCTTTTCTAAGGTAGCTTAATTGCTTATCTGCTTCCTAAACTATCCAAGATCTGTTTCTGCACTAGTGAGTTTGTAGTGTAACGATGTGCATTCTGCCATGTCACTCTCAGACCAAACTCTGTAGACGGTGCATTTTCACAATGACAAATGGTACTTCACAGTCCTCATTACAAACTAGCCATACTACATACTTTTAGCTATGAAGCGTTCTTAGATTCTACAGCTGGAGAAGTATTTATGCAGCTTCTGTAATTGCTTGCTTACATTTACTTCTTGTTACATTATGATTCAGAATAAGCATCTTAAGCCAAATTAGCATGGAAGGTATTGAAAACATATGCAAAACAAGCATTGAAAGAAAGCTGTGCAAAAGTAGAATATTTTGTAATGAATTGCAAAATATCCTTTTCCATGTTAGGAGTGCCTCATTAAAATGGAAAACAACTGTAGCTTGTATTTGGCTTTCTTTTTATTAGTTTTAAGGTTTTGCTTTTTTCATGGTAGATACTTGATCTTAACTCTACGTTGTCTGCTTCTGGTGTGATTGCCTTGTTTAATTTAGAACTTAAATTTGCAGAAATATAAAATATTCTTAGAGAAGTGGTAAACCCTAATAAATTAGCTGTGATGTTATAAAGAAATTGATGAAGATGATGCCTCAGTACTTACAGCTATGAATTGACTAGATGCGTTGTTGAGGAGGGTTTATTTTTAAAATGTGGTATCTTTATTCTCAAGCCTTTTTTGTGGAGTTTTATGAATTGTAAAAAAAAAAAAAAAGAAAAAAAGCACAGAAAATTGAAATGTAGTATAGATAATGGTAATAAAACTCAGGCAAGAAAAAAGAAAAGGCTTAACTGAAAATTACCAGAATAACAGGAGTTAAGCAAAGTAACACTAGAGTCTTCTTTCCTCTCAAACCTAAGGGAAGCATAGTAAGAATAAAAAGAGATGTTTCACAGTACATAATGTCAGAATAACTCACGAAAATATCTGTTGCTACTCAAACAATTCAAAAACATCTTTATTACAATTTACATTAAGGCATTTGACTTGTGATTATTAACACAGTTCCTAAAGCAACAATAATGTTTTATTTTTCATAAGAATCTGCAAAAGGAAGGAGGGGTTGCTTTTGGTGTACATTGCTATTCGATTTGAGAACAGCTCCTGCATACAGCACAAAAATTATCTCATGCAAAACGATACATGTATAGTGTTAAGTAATACAAGTTCTGGGCAGTTAAATAGACGAGAAGAAATGAGACGAGAGAATAAATATTTCCATTTATCTCAGTAAGATTACCACAATGAGGAGAGCAAAGAATGTGTTGAAGCTTCCACAGTGTTATGGCTCCAGAACACTACTCCTAAGCCTTACCCAAATAGGAGTGACCAAAGTCATTTTCCACAACAGCAGCAAAACTTAAAAGCAAGGAAGAAAACATTCTGTCCACTCATTGGGACTATGCAAACACTTTCTGGGTTTGTATCTTTGCTTTTAAGGAAAAATAGAATAGCATAAAATCCTGTAGTTATCTCTTCTTTCTGTCCAACGCATTTTGACTACTCAAGACAATACTTGGGTATGGCTGAATCAGCACTTTACAATGCAGAGTTGGGGGAGGGAATTGATGGAGGGAAAGTGAGAGAAGTAGCAATTATATAAAGACTAACACCAGCTTTGTTCCTTCATATAACCTCGTTTCTCCTTGTGTCAACATTATTAAGAACCAGGAAAGCCATAGCCCTGTGCACTGATGGGAGATGTTAGAAGATGTCTCCAAACAGCAGAACCTGATCAATTATTCTCATGCACGCTGGAGATGCAAGAAGGGCTGAGCCTCCTCTCCTTCCTTTATTAGCTTGAGGACGAAGTTCAAGGTGAAAATTTTGGTTCTGAGGAATGAAAAGGATCTATTCAGAATTCAGTCTACACTTCTTCACCTCCCCAGTGTAAATCTCTCCCACCCCAAGCTTAATTAGGGTAACAACTCTCTTTTTTTAATTTGTTGTAGGGCTCCTTGCATACTCAGAGTCTCTGTTTCTTGGTGGTTTCTCTCTTGCGTGTAAACAAGGCAGTCTCTTCCAACTCAAATACCTACAGCCTAAGATACTTTCTTCACTCGTTTATTTTCCTATTCTTGAATACCTCACTTTTCTCTCTGTAGAGAAGACCTCACACTTGCAGCCCATCCAGTTGTTGGTGTTGCTTGTTTTCTACCCACACCTTCCAGACACTGGGTGATGAAGCATTGCAACACGTTAGCACCACGTTATAGCAAACTAAGTGGTGATGCTGTATAACAGGCTGTAATGAGAAACTCTTTTGCTTGTGACTTTAATAGCCTTTTTACCCCATGTTGTGTAAGTGGGCAGCATGTAAATATGCATTTAAATATTGATTGTCTTAAGATACACACTATATTGAAACTCTGGTGACTCTACACAGGTACAATCTACAAATAGTTCATCCCTCTGTCTTAGTTTTCCATCGAAAACGCAATTATTTCAAACAGAAAATGCCAAAGAATAAGTGACTGCCTGGACATCATACTACACAATGTAGTGTATGTACACAATGTACTACACAATGTATTTGCATGACACAAAACACTCATTTGCATAGTTATTGCATAGTAGACTTTTCAGACCTGAACCACCCAGTCAAAATAGAAAAATACAAGGAAGTATTAGCCTCTTTGAAGATGCTATAGAAACAGGGGGATCTGAATACATAAAAGAAAGACTGGGAGAACTAATAAGATCCCATTTGAAAGCAAACAAGACACCACACATCTGAGTGGTATGAAGTGAGAAGATGGATATAACTTTCACAGTTCAATTATTATACTCTTATTCTGAATACTCAGTGACAGCTATAGGGATGTTTTACAAGGAGGATCTCTAGCCAACTCTCCAAATAATTATTTTATTTCCAAATTATCTCCAAATAATTATTTGGAGAGTAACCTGGTATTTACCTTTTGTCTTCCTGTAGCAGTTCGGAGCGCTGAGTAAGTGCTAGCTTGAATAAATACATCTAGTATAAATCTTGTCAATCTCAAGATTTGTCATGCAGGAAAAAAGAGGAAAAGGACTGTGGATGGAAAGATTAAGTAAGCCTTTCTACAGGATTTTTAATAATTGTGGCTTAATTTTTTTTGTTGTTTTCATACTCTTCCATGCACATTGGAAATCTGGATCTGATCTCATGTGTTTGGGAAGGAGCAATATGTTTTCAGAGTCTAGAAGGCAATATCCAGTCATCCTGTAATGCTAATTCTCTCCCTTCTTTACCTGTCAACACATTAAAAAGAAAGGGAAAAAAAAGACAAAAAAAAAGAAAGAAAAAAGTTAACTTCTCTGTGCTTAAAGGTGACTTGAGGAAGGAAGGCAGGTCTTAGTTTTGGAATGCAAATTTGAGTAGCAAGATAGATATTTTATAGCTTCTTGACATATAATGTGACTTCACTTTCTGTTTTGTGTTAAATATAACATCATGTAAATCAGCTTTAGGTCTCATAGTGTATCTTACATTTCCTGTAAAGGATGAAGAAAATAACCTAAATATGATTGTGGAAACATTTAGAAGCAAAATCTAGTAGAGTTTGGCACTGTCAAGAAAGTACCGTGGAAAAACAGTTCCTGTCATTAGGACCTATTTCTAGACCAGGAAAATCAAATCCTGGCTCTTAATCACATATATTTCAGGATTTTGTTATTTGAAGGTAAAAAGCAGATCTCTCATGGTAGTTTCACTTTTTACAGATAGGGTGAATCTCCAGCACTGTTGATCATGTCTGATTACAATGTCTAAACACAGAATTTTTTTCCTTCTCATAGAGAAGGCGTTTGGTAGGTATGTGCATTTATGCTACTGATCCAGTGGGTTTTAGCCCAAAATTTTCATTAGCAAGTTAAGTTGTCACCATTTTTACGTGTCCAAATGGGAATTACAAAAGGATGCATGATTTTTCAGAATACGGATTTTCTGTAGGTAGCTTAAATCTGGATTCCCATGTCTCAAGTGGACAAAAAAAAAAAACAACAAAACAAACCACACAAATTAAAACTCAACAGCCAAACGCTGAAAGGCACTTTGAAGATAGAGGTCTAGGAGATCAAAAAAACAATCAGTCTTTGAATTCATCTGGAAAAAATGCTAGAATGCAAATAGCTTTGTTCATCAGACTCGTATTTGCTTGGTTTCAATGCTTATTGGCAAAAAAGGAAAAATGTGTAGAGAACTTGTTTAGTACTTTACAGCTTTTTTCCTCAGCCTATCACCTATCAGATCTATTTTTCTTTCTTAGTCTTTTGTGTGTGTGTTGTTTTTTTTTCTCAGACATTCAATTGATTATAAAAGACATAAAGGGAAAAGCACTATTTAGAACTTTAGTCATTTTGGGGGGGGGGAATTATATCAATCAGAAGTGTAAATCCCTAAGGAGCTTGAAGAGATCAAATAACCTGTCCTATTTCTCTGAGGAAAAATAAAGTGTATATCTAACTTTGAAACTCACCAACTTTCTTAAGCAATGTGGTCCAGTTCTTAACTACTCTCAGAGAATGTTTCCTAGTTGCTAATCTAGATTTTATGTGTTGTGAATTAAGCCGTTTTCTTTTTTTTTTATTTACAATGCACATGAAGACTACTTGAGCATAATTTGCCAATAATAATTACTTTTAAAAGCAATTTCATATATCCTGTGTCTGTCTTGTCTTTGTTCCTGTTTCTAAACAATTTCTCTCTTAAAATATATTCATAGGTCATGTTTTCTAAAACCTTTAATTTTAAACACTCTTTTATGGGCTTTCTCCAATTTTCTTAAAACATTGGATACGGCACTCTGCTTTCAGCTTATCAGTGTCAAACAAGAAAGGAATTCATGTTTCTCTTTTCAAATCACGCTGTTGTTTATACATCTCAGTGTGAAATTTCTCTTTCTTGCGACATCATATTCCCATGACTCCTTTAGTATGATGCAGAAGTATCCTACAACCTCTTCTTCAGTACTGCTGTTATTTTATGGTTTTCATTTGCAGAGCTGATTATGATCTTACTTTTCTAAAAATCACAGTCACTTGACACTTACCCTTATTGAGCTTTATCTTACCGGTAAGTCCTTCTGTTCTGAAAAGATCATTTTGTATTCAGCACTTAACCACCAAATGTTTACAACTCTTCTGCCTGCTGCAGTCCACAGTTTTCATAAACATTCCCTATGTTCCGTCTTCCAAAACAGGTACAGAAATACTATCTTGAGCTTAAAAGATATATTCCAGTAGGACCTTATTTGATATAGCCATTCATTTGGCAATGAACAACCACTAGGTATTCTCTAGATGTATTTTTTGTATACCCTTTTTATAGTAATTTAATTAACACTATGCTTCCTTTTCATCCCATGAGAATGCATTGGAAACAAACTTATGAAAACCAACATGTACTATTTCTATGCCTTATGCAACATACTGTGATTGTAGAAGAAAATAGGATTTGCCCAATGATTTGTTCCTGGTAGATATGTTTCTTAGTGCTGTCATTTTGGTGGCTTCTTTTGAATTAAGAAGCAGAAATAAGGCTGAGTCGTCTCCCTTCTCCTGAATTTCTGTTTAAAAAAAAGGAAAGAATATAGTGCCTTTAAACCCATTCTGCAGTGTGTATATATATTACCTAATGACCAGATATACAGGAGAACTTTCAGCAATGAGTAAGTGTCCATGACATCATCAGAATCATTTGCTGTAATTTTATCACGTATTTTATTCCACTAAACCATATTACCGTGCAGCACTTTACTATTAGTTTGAATAACCTTCTAGATATTTGCAGCTACATGATCATTTACGGTCTGGATTTTGCTGATGACTCATCTCCAGCAGAATCAAAGTAGTACAGAGCTATGCATAATACTTCTGAAGCAAAAAACTGAGCTGTATAAGCAGAAGAAACAAAACCTCCAGCATTTAAAGACAAGAAAAGTAGGCCAGCACCAGTGAAAGACCATTAAGTCATCCACAAATGAGTAATTGTGGCATTAGAAAGAAGAAAAGTAGTTATTTAGATAATTTTTAGCTTGGTCCTTCAAAGTAAAATCTTCATGATGAGCATAAGTAAGTTAAGGGAAGTGCTTTTTGGAAGTGAGATTTGATCTTCATAGCTAGTAATTGCAAGGAGTAATCAGCAAAGTCTAATTGTACTGCTGTGGAACATTGAGCCACTGCCTTAAAAAGAAATTGTAACACATGTAACATAAAAGAGAAGTGTGAGGAACTGGGTGCAGTTATATGACAAGCATGAAGGGGTGCATATGACAGGCAGGAGGTAACTGCCTTTAATGTAATGCTAAGAAAAGAGCATTTTTAATATCCCTTCTCACGCGTGTGTAGATAGTCATCCACTCCCCACCACTGAGCAATTATAGTAGATGCATGTTAAAAAAATGATTAACTTTATCTAGAGGAGGAGGAAAATACACTACTTTCATACATCTTCTAAACTCCTACCCTTACACATTAGAGCAGAACACCACGTGTACCTCTACGGAATCATAATTGCCAGCTGGGTTTGTAACTGAATAAAACAAAAGGTTCAAGTTGATACTAAAAATGATGTGGAATGTATTTAAAGAATTGCTTTACAAGGTAAAAAAAAAATAAATATCCATCTACTACACATGTGATCTGATTATCTGAAAATTATCTAATTACATATTATACAACCACTCTGGAATTTATAAGGACTTTTTCAATAAAGTAATAGCACCGACAGCCATTATTTTACTCCACTATGCTGTCAGCAGGAAATATGCTGGCATAATGAAAAAGCTATCTTTGTGTAATATGTGCTTTTCCTTCAACAAATGAAAACAAATACAGGCTTTTGAAAATGTAAAATCCATCTTTTAAGTCAATATTCATATAGCTTTAATATCATGAGAGGATATACTAATTACAGTAAGTTTATAACCATACATCTCTTTCCCGGAGAAACTTATTGTTATGGTGGAAGTACAATCTAACTGAATTGACAGTATTTGGATGATTCACTGGAGAATTTAAAAGGACTTGTTATTTTTGGATAACAAACAGCATTAAAAATATTGATTACATTTTTGCTTTTGATTGTCTCTTTTACACAACGTTATTTCTCCTCACATCTACACAATGCTTCACTGGCAAGGGTATCAATCACTTCAGGCTCTGGTTTCGTATTGCCCGCAAATTAGAAGGGGCAAGGGCAAATATTTGAGTTCTCTGATTTGTGACCTTCATTAAACTGTCTAACTCCTTGTGAGCTACTGAAATGCATCTTAAAAACCAAGTGGTTTTCTGCTTTTGGAATAGCTTCTTGGCACTAATTTGCATGTGTTAAAACTCCACAGTCCACCTAAGTTGCTGAACTAGTTTGATCTTATCCACATCTGCCTCCTGCTCTCTCCCAGTCACCTTGTGGTTTTACTCTCTGACACACCATTAGAGAGAGTCCCAAATTTCAGAGACAAGCAAAGAGGTGTTTCCAACAAAGTGCTGAAGACGCCTTCCTTTCCCACTCCGACCCATTCTACCTTTCCTCTTGACTGCGAGAAAGCATGCTGTCTTAAAACATGAAAGAAATAAGTGATATTCTGGGTCCTTAATACTCGTCTTCCTCTTCTTCCTCGCTAGTTCCCCCTGGCAGGTATGCTTAAGTGACAGGCTAAGGCCACATATATGTGGTTAGATTATCAAGCGGATAGAACCGGTCTCACCTCTCTGCCCTCCATTTAACAAGTCTGAGTGGTAAGTCTTTATGTTTCTCTTCAGGTTTCAAGTTTCTCTTGGCATAAGTACCTAGCAACTTGTTTTTTGTTAAGAAATAAAGTTAACCTTGTCTTAAATTATTACCCAAAGAAGATGGAAAGTTAGCTTTAATGGCCAAAATTAGATAACATAATGGCTTACAAGCCCACACAGTTACTCTGGCTCTTCAGGAATCAATCACAAGGAGTTAAGCGAATGTAGCCAGCCTTTCTTTACAAAATAATGCTCTGTGACCTCAGGTTATATGCTCCATCTACATTCCTTTTAATTGCATTTTCCACAAAGCTTTCTTCAAAAAAACCCAGATCAAAGCTAAGCTGAACTCAGTCTAAACTGAGTATTTCTGCTGGAAAAAGGTGGAGCTACAGTATTCTAATGTGATGCCATTAGTCAATCAAAAAACACAGTTTGAAACAGGATTTTCTGCTGCTATGAAATGTCTTAGTGTGTACTTTGGCTTACGTTTGGTCAAGTGAATAATTCCAAAGGTCATTATAGATCCCTTTCACATCAGCAATTAATTTTTGTTTATCTGTGCTGACAAACACATGCTTCTATTGTCTGTTACAGAACTGAACTTGTGTGCTTTAATGTGAGCTTTGGTGGTTTTCTTTTATTAAAAATCACAGTGCAGTTCCTTCTCCTGCAGAGGAAATGGGGAATTGAAAATAAGCTACTGCAGTTTCAAAGTGGAAGTGTTTTGTCCTTTGTAAAGAACTTGACAGCCAAATGAACAGTTTGTTCTGTGACTCAATGACACATCTCAACCATGAAACAGATGAGGAACCCTCACCCCAGTTCAGGTACTGCTGGGACAGTGATTTGGGATGGGGACGTTAAGGTGTTTTTATTAAAGCAGCATCAAGGAAAAGAAACCTATTTCTCATTGCTGAAAATATCCTAATGGCAGTTTACTTCACTGGATTATCAGCAACATGCTGGCTGTGCCACCTGAATTTTAATTTCTTAATTTACAGCGCAGATAAAATAGAATAGAGCTGGATCTCTGCTGCTCTCTACACTGGGCTGGTCTTATCAAGCGTGAAGTTTGGCGCATTGCAAACCTATTCAAGTCATTATCTGTTGAGGACCTCTTGAGCCATCTCCATCTCTGCAATGTGCTGATAAGACAGCTGTTTCTGTAGCTGCAGTGTCTCTTTGGGCCTCGGTCTTCTTTCGGTGCAAACTACAGCTTTGTCACTGTGCCCTGATGCTGTCACTTTCTCTGTTGTGCAAGCGTTTGATCCAAATACAAAGGAGGTTGATGGCAGAGATTGACTGGCAGGTGACACAGTCTTATTATTTTACAATTTAATGTGCATTACACACCACTGGAAATATAAATCCTCAATAAAAAAAAAAAAAGCTACCTAAGCTGTGGTGCAGCAGAAATCTCCTTTTGGCTGGTCACAGTAGGAAACAAGCAAAGATACAATAATTTGAGCAAATAGACAGCTTCTTTCAGGTATTATATTTATCTGGATTAAGGCTCCGCAGTTGTCTGTAGAAAATCTGAGCAGTTGTGGTTACCTTGTGTGGACCTGAGTTTTAAGATACCTTTTCACTCTCTGATGAAAAAAGTGAAACACACCCCTTTCCTCTCCCCATTCAAATGCTAAGCTCTTTTTGAAAAATAGCTTTTATTAATATTCAGACACTGCTGCATAATAGAATAGAGAAGAATATAGCAGCCTCAGTTGCAGTGTTTACACTACTGTATTTTTATACAATATCCCTGTCTTATGACCACAGAGAGGCTCAGAGAAGAAGAAGGTAAAACAATCACACAGCTAAACTGAAGTGCAGGTATGTTTTGTACCAGGAAGTGTCTGTCTGAAAACTTTCTCTGAAGCCTTCATGCCTATTACCATTAACTTGTCGAAGTTACGGGAATAAACGTAAGCTTGCACTGTAAGAATGACCCGTGGAGTCCCCCGGGGTGCCGTAACACACATTCACACGCACACACACACACACAAGCAGGCACGTACTCGTGTGACCGTGCAGTTTCACACATGAACACCACTGGGCAGGAGCCGTTTGTCTGAAGTGCCTTCGAGCGAGCCAACCCCACAGCAACATCACATACCTTAAGCGTGGTTTGTTNTTCTCTTTTTTTTTCTTTTCTCTCTCTTTATGCTGGTTGTGAGACCTCTTTTCCGCCAGCGCGTTGCAGTTGCCGCTTTCACTGCCGTTCCCCAACCTCCCGGTCCCGGTCGGGGGGTTCAGTATGCCCAAATAAGCAGTCCCCTTCCGTCCTCCTATAGCTTTCCCATGTCCAAACACTATTTAGTAAGCCATTCACGCTTTAGCTTAAGGCTATGTCCAGACAGCCAGCTACTGCTAACCATAAAGACTTCTT
>VWZL01003541.1:0-51517 GCA_013396915.1 Stercorarius parasiticus | reverse complement strand
CAACCATGTCCTGGGGTTCATCAGGCACAGTATAGCTGGCCAGTAGAGGGAGGTGATTGTCCCACTCTGCACTGCACTGGTGTGGCCTCACCTCCAGTACTGTGTGCAGTTTTGGGTGTCTCAGCATAAGAAGGAATTCAAACTCTTAGCGTGTGTCCAGAGGAGGGAAACCAAGATGGTGAAAGGCCTCAAGGGTAAGACATACAAGGAGTGGCTGAGCTCAGTTTGCTGGGCTTGGAGAAAAGAAGGCTGAGGAGCGGTCTCAAGTGGCAGTCTACAACTTCCTCAAGGGGGGCAGCAGAGAGGGAGGTGCTGATCTCCTCTCTCTGGTGACCAGCAACAGAACATGAATAAATGGAACGAAGCTGCGTCAGAAGTTAAGATTGGATGTTAGGAAAAGGTTCTTCACTGAGAGGGTGGCTGGTCACTGGAACAAGCTCCCCAGGAAAGTGGTCACAGCACCAAGCCTGTCAGAGTTCAAGGAGCATTTCGACAATGTTCTTAGTCTAATGGCTTAGTTTTAGGTAGTCCTGTGAGAAGCAGGGAATTGGACCCACTGATCCTTATTGGTCCCTTCCAACTTGAGACAGTCTATGATTCTATGGACAGAAGAAGAAAGGTCAAAAGCTGACAATCGATAACAGTGGAGAATGCTTTCCAATCAACTAGACAGTGCTCTGGATACTGGCTTCCCAAGAACAGTATTTTCACAAGAGAAAACTATAATTAAAATGGAAGAGGATCATGGGAAGATGAGTCTTCGCAAGTCTTCATCTTAAGGAATGAGTGCTGACTTTTCCCAGGATAGGGGACTCTATAACTGCAATGCTTTTTCACTGAGCAAATCAGCTTCAGAGTTGAGCATGCTTGCTTTGTCTGGTTAAAAAAAAAAAAAAAGAAAACTTTTTAATTACAATTACTTTAAATAATTTATATGGCTCTGTAAGGCCTCAGTGGATTAGTTTCTGTCTCACTAGAGGAACTGTTCATAGATTAGTAGTTTTTTAAGGTCAGGAAAATCCTGTAAGATCATTCTATTCTGACCTACTTGAACAATGACCCTAGAAATTCACTCAGTAATTCTGACATTGCGCTAAAAACTGTGGCTCAAACTACTTTAACATCTTGGAGAATTGAAATAACATGCTCAGCTATCCGTAGGGAATTGCACTGAAAAATTACCTGAGGGTTTGTTTCAAAGCGTCCAGCCATGCTCTTTCATTAACCTCTAGTGACCTCTCCAGCTATGTTGACAATGTGGAAAATACTGCTAATGGTGATTATTAATAATGCAATAATTATTAATGTCCTGTGTATCATATTAGGGCACTCAAAAAGCATAATAGGGCTGAAGGCAGACTGACTGGCTGCAGTGTCTGCTAAAACTGTGAGGGGTGACTCAGGGAGTAGGAAAATTAGAATTCTGTTCTGTCTGCCTCTCCACACGCCAGTTCTTTATAAAGAGTGATTGTCAAGAAAAAAAAAAACCCAAACCAAAACCAAAAAAACCCCACCAAGCAAAAAACCCCAGCAAATTCTGAGCTAGAGCCTTGCCAAAATACCAGATCTGCTCAGAGCTGAAGCAACCATCGCTCTACCCTTTGTCTCCTTGTCTCCACCCAGCTCAGTTAGTTAGACTCAAATGCAAGCAGCAGTGAGCAAGAGGATCCTTCCTGTTCTGTGATTTGAGGCATCTTTGCACCCTACCACCCTGGCAGGCTTTCTCAGCCCCCAGAGTGCCATGCTGCTGCTGGACAAATGCTTCCCTGCTTGTTGCTTTCTCTATTTCTGTTTTTTTCTACTTGCCAACCCTGCTGCTGCAGCCACCCAGCGGGTGCTTAGGAAGGGCAGGCTGAGCAGGAAGAGAGGATGATTGAGGGGCGGACTAATCAGCGTCACCCAGCCACTCACATCTCTTCCAGCTCACATGTTGTGGTGGAGCTCATGAGCCTGTGTAGTTCCCTGCCTCCATACCTCAGTGTTGCCTGCACCTAAAAGGAAAGAGAATGCAAACAGAGAGACAGCTCCAGATGCAGGCAAGAGGCAGAGGGACAAGTCTGTACTATAAAGACTTTTCCTGACCTTAAAAAACTACTAATCTATGAACAGTTCCTCTAGTGAGACAGAAACTAATCCACTGAGGCCTTACAGAGCCATATAAATTATTTAAAGTAATTGTAATTAAAAAGTTTTCTTTTTTTTTTTTTTTAACCAGACAAAGCAAGCATGCTCAACTCTGAAGCTGATTTGCTCAGTGAAAAAGCATTGCAGTTATAGAGTCCCCTATCCTGGGAAAAGTCAGCACTCATTCCTTAAGATGAAGACTTGCGAAGACTCATCTTCCCATGATCCTCTTCCATTTTAATTATAGTTTTCTCTTGTGAAAATACTGTTCTTGGGAAGCCAGTATCCAGAGCACTGTCTAGTTGATTGGAAAGCATTCTCCACTGTTATCGATTGTCAGCTTTTGACCTTTCTTCTTCTGTCCATAGAATCATAGACTGTCTCAAGTTGGAAGGGACCAATAAGGATCATTGAGTCCAAATAAGGATCATCTAGTCCTCTTGCAAAACCTGACTGGGGTTAAGTTGGCAGCTTGGTACCTGAGCAGTTAGACTGTGTCAACCAGGGCAACAGCAGTGATGTACGTCCAAGGGATGTACCTGATGGCAGCAGCAATGTACCTGAGCGCAGGGACCAGGGACAAGCTATGTGAGCTACCATCGCTGGCTGTGCATCAAAGTGTCCTTGTCAGTATCTCTTTCCACTTCTTCCGCTCCATGCTATCTCTTCCCTCTCCCTGTGAACTTCTGCTGATTGTTGTGATTTGTGTCCTTTTATACAGATAAACCCACAGTGTTCACTGTATCTGGTCCCTAGATGCTTTTGCAGGGAAATATCCCTGTCATGATGTCACCTAAAAGCATACTGAGGCAGAATTACCCACAAGGAACACAGTGGGACCTAGTCAGCCGAAGTCCAAAGCAGCTTATCCTGGCTTTTAAACCTGCATCATGTGAGGTCCATTAGCATCTGTGTGTGTAGTACCAGCTCTTACTAGGCACTAGGCATGTTCAAGGTATGATTCTGGCTATAAAGCTGAAAACTCTCTCAATTCTGCCCTAAACTGCACATTTGATACTATCAGAAGACTACAAGGAGTATTGTTATACAGATGGTGTTAAAGAATAGAGGAATAAAACACAATAAAGAATAGTTAACATAGTTAAAGCAGTTAAAATAGTTAAAGAATAGCAGAATAAATACGAGAGGATTATAACTAGCAGAGGTAGGAAGACCTCAAACCTCTAGGCAGCAAAAAAAAATGATATTGTTGTGGATTGATGCATGTTCTATTAAATCTTGAGTCCAACAATGTATTGTTTGAGGAGCGTCTTTTGGCTAAGATCTTGCAATGAACTGTAAGAAGGAAAGCCAGCAAATATTGATTCACTATTTTGAAGAAGCCACACTGTAACAAGAAATGAAATGAGGCATAGGAGGCCTGTGGAGGACCAGACAGCAGAAGCAAGCCCCAGTTATCCCTGTGCTTCAACCCTACACACAATCCAAGGAGTTTAGCCCATGCAGTCCCTGAGAGGCAAAAAAGAGACCAACGTCCAATATCCTGGATTATTTTGTCTTAATTTGGATCTGCGTCAGGCAATTGCTATACAGCAGCCACTACATGAAAGAAAAAAGAGAAGGTCTTCAGAAAAAGATATGCCCATGCAAGCTATCTTTCCTCTGGAATGCCAGCAAGAGGCAAGCCAAGCTTTGCATAGGCATGGACAGCAGTAAGAGAGCAGCACTAGTAATCTGTGCAGGCAATGGGTCACCTCACACACTAATATAAAGACACTGACACAATGAGGAGGGAGGTACCACAGTGAATCAAAGGCTGCCAGTGACAGGACATGTGGGCATGAAGCGGTCTTACACTTAGGAAAAGAAGACAGGAATTGCCTCTGCATACCAGGTGTCTCCCAACCCATGCAAGAGCTAGCTAGTCCGACAGTGGGCAGGACAGAGCTAATATAGAAAAAAAGGTAGCATAAACATTAGGTAGGATGAAACACTATTGCAGGGAGGCTCCTCAAATAGTATTGGGTGTATTTTTTATGACCTGAATGCACATGAGCCTGAAGGTGCAGACACAGTCAAACTTACCAAGGTGTATGAGATCAATAGGCACCAGCTGGGCCATGGAGGTTGCCTGTGCACAAGCTCTGAACCCACAGCAAATACAAAATAATGCAACTTTCACTTACCCCTCTTGCATTGCAAGATTAAATAAATTCAATGCTTTGTGTTCGTTACATGTTATGGGTATGGACAAAGAGACCACAGCTCTGCTTACGTGGAATGACCCATGAGCCTGAGTCTTAATGTGCCCAACAGTGACACCTGGGATGTTTAGCAGGCTACGTATCCAGAAATGGCTATGTGTCAGGTGGCTCATGGCAGTAGAAAAACTGTGGGCAAATAGGTAGATCTAGCATGTGCTTCAGCAAGTCAACACATTACAGCAGCAAACATGCATATGAAAGAGAGACATACAAGAAAAGGACGGTACCATATTCCTCTAGCTTAATGAGTTCGTAACCCTTTTTTATACGTGGGATGCTGAAGAACAAGGTGATTTAACATGGAAACAAGCATCAGAAGAATCAACCAGCATTTTCGGCATTGCATATTGCTGGGCTCTTTGCTGGGCTCTCCACTGGGCCTTGCTTACTGTATGCAGTGGCTCATTCATAAACATTAGCAGCTCTTCAGACACAGGCAGCTGGTCCCAGCCCTGCAGTGAACACAAACAAACATTAAAAAGCACACAACAGCAGCAGCAAGAGCAAATTTTACTTAATGAGTGGGAATGAATATCAGCTGTATGTAGAGAAGCTGGAGATATGCTGGGAGCAGAGACCAAATCACAACAGTAACACACCTCTAAGGGTGTGGGAGGGGTGGCCCTTGCAATTGACAGGCTTTAGTTTTTCTGAGCGTTACACTTTTATGGGAATAGCACTTTTCTTGCTGACAGAGTTCAGCTGACAGTTTTGCTTTGAGAATTTGTTTTGTACTGCCAAAAGGGAGAAAGTATGAACAAGCTTATACAAAGTACTTGCACTTCCTCTCACTCCCAGGAATTTACTCCTGTGGGTTTTTCTCTTGTTTTGCTGTTTTCTTATGTATGAGAAAGGCACTTTTGACTAGCAACACACAGTGCTCTTTTTTTCTTTTTTTTTTTAGTGTGGAAGGACGCTGCACAAACAATAGTGCCACTACACCTAGGGAAAGCCATCTAAACCTCAACAGTGATAAAATCACAAAGTGGAAGCCATAGATTAAAGTCTGTCGTGTAGAACAGCAGTCCTTCAGTCCACACAACCATTCCTGGACTGCTGAGCAGCGTGGCATGCATTCCCTTTTCAGACTTCAGGATCCTGCAGTGAGCTGGACACCCACCTGTGCCATGAAACGCAAAAAGCCTCCTGAGTATGTAAGCTGTATTGTCCTCATACTGTTCCAGCCAACAATCCCTCCCTTTTCCCTGTTTGCATCCCATCCCTAGCAAGAACCATCCACCCAGGTCACAAATCTCAACCTACCATAATTTATGATATTGAAAAAAAAAAAAAAGAATGACAAAACAAAGAGGTACATTCAACCTTGGATTCCTTTTTGTGGTATAATGGTGAGTTGTGTTGGGCTCAGTTACAGGGTGATCTGACAGATGCACGTGCCATCACCTCTGGATAGCCGCTCCTCCTGATTTATACATTCTGTCACACACTGGGCTGAGAACTGCTGATTCTTTATGTAGGTAGACTTTCTTGAAACGAGCTACAAACAGGAAAATAAGGCAACTCATTGATGTACATTGTACGCGACAGATCCACACAGCCTCGGAAAGGGCTTAATGCAAGGCATGCATCCAGGAATATTTTTCAAGACCACTGACAGTCGTCTCCAAGTTCAGTCCCTTGACAAACACAGTAACTTTTTTCTGTAGTTCCTTCTCCTTGTATCCTTTGGTGTGACTGACCCTCCTGATCCTTTCCTACCCCAGCACTGCAAGTGACAGTAAATTAGCACAGCTCACCTGTCTTCTCAACCTTTGCTCACTGCTTTGCAGCTCAGTTACCCTCACATGCAGGTCTTGTGCTATGCTACATCCCGAATCTGAAAGAACAGCCCAGCATCTGACAGGCCCACAGGAGATGAAGATGTATCTCCTCCACTTCAGGCATATCCAGCTTCACAGCAGAGCCCGAGCATCAGTTTTGAGGTGGGGACCCCTGTGAATTTTCTGACCTCATACTTGTAAGTCCATAACGCATAATGGATTTTCTAAGGCTGTGCTGTTGTGAAATTCTGCTTGTTTCATGCATATGCATGTCACACCTCTCCCTGTCAGTTTGGGATGGCAGCAGCATGGCCTCTGCTTTTCTGACATTTATTTCGAGAGCCGGTTCTTGGTTCCTTCTCTGCCCACCTTGTGTCTGCATTGTACTCCCTTGGTCCTGTCTGTCTGCCCGCTCCACAGCAGCAGCTCTTTCTGTAAAAACAGTGACAGCAGCATTCTCCAGTTTTGATTCAGCTGTACATATACCTCATGAAGATTTTCCTATCCACAGCATGGTGGAGGGCTCATCTCTTAGTTTCATTATGAGAGTTGAATATGCTCTGTCGCTGTGAAGTTCATGGTGTTCTGCTTTTAGCCTACAAATTGAAAGATTTATCTGCAAAATTGTAGAGTTGCCTTACACACAAGAAAGACTGGTTAAAAATAAACAAGCTACTCCTGGGACTTTTCAGAGGAAGTAACGTAACTTTGTGCAGTGGAAGAAAAGATTTCACTCCTTACTGAGATGCTTCATTCAGACCCAATTGTGATTTTAAATTCCAGGAGATAGTTTCCAAACATAAACACAGATTTATAATAAACCTTTCTATCTACAAAGTTACACACTGAAGAATACATCAGTTCAGGGGAAAAGAAAGTTTTTGCAGCCTGGATTTTAGCCAGATTTTGTGTGTGCGTGTTTGTACATACATATATTTATGCATACGTGTGAAGATCTGTCCGCAAGATTGCTATCCTTATCCCAACCATGTGCCATTTGTAAATCACTTTAATACAGTGAGTTTGTCAGGCATTTCATGAATATAGAGTTGAGTGGTTTTAACAGGTTATCTTTTATTCTCCCCACTCTTACCTCACACTGCACAGTACTGGCTTGATTTACAAGCTAAACTTTTCTAGAGGAGAAGAATTCAGTTTCCAACTCTGTACTCCTCTGCTTAATGCAATGCAATACCCAAAACTTTTTTTTTTTTGGTTTTCTCAGAAATTGTTGTTTGGAGAGTAAACAAGACAGAGAAAAGATTTTTTGCTGATATTGCCTCTGAAGAAATAATATTTCTCTGAAGAAATACCTTTGAAAATCTTCCTTTGATTTTTACTTTGGGCAAAAAAGAGGTTCTTCCCTTCTGCTCCCCTACCCTCAAAGGCTGGCGAGAGAAATAAACACATAGAGCTGCATGACTGTGGAAAGTTTTTGAACGTGACAGAGTACCAAGTGCCTGTTTAATCTAATCGCTACCTTTGTCAAATACTATTTAGAAAATCATCCTGAAAATTTGATTCTTTTAGAAAATACGCTGTGCTCTGCTGTTTTAAAAACAGGTCATTAATCCCTATTTAGCAACTATGAATGCTAGTTTTGCTATAATGACAGGTTAATTGAATGATGCTTTATGTCAAACTGGAGTTGCCGTGTGATCTGAGACCTCTGTGCACAGATGATTATTTTCAGATTTGCTTAGAAGACAGTATTTAGCAGAAACATAACTTCATTGCTATTGCAGATAACCGTGGATTAGATCACTGAATCAAGAGATGGAGGAAACCCCAAATTTGGTGTCGCTACTTGAGGAGAGTTTCTCCATCTTCTTTTCATCAAAGGCTGATATTTGTCCCTTTTGTTCTTTGCACCCGTTTAGAGACAGAAACCTTGATGAGAACCATGCTGCAGTGGTTCCCCTCCACCGCCTCCATGGGCAGCATCCCCAAAGCACTGCTTTTACAGCTACATGCAGAAGTACGTGTGGTGCCTCACTGTACCAAAACTGACTTCTGCTGACTGATAGTGTCTCAGCCTGCTCCTGTCTTACTTGTCTGCGCTTGGTTTCCTACATGCCTCTACGCCCTGTTTTTGCTCAGTGAGGTATTGGTATTGCAATGGCATTGCAGCAGTTTCCTTCAGCCTACAATCATGCCTAATGGTGTTGAAGCACCAAAGTCTCTTTCTCATTCCCACAAGGCAGTGTAGCAGTTCAAACATTATGTTAACATCAAGGTTCAGGAAAAAAAATTCAGAGGAGACAGAAGAGATGCTTGGGACTTTTTGTTCTTCATTGTGATTTTGCTTCTCTTTTGTTTCTACTGAAAATTCATCCATACTGACATCAGGATGGCGTAATATCTAAAAGTACAGCTGCTACCTGTGAAACTGGAGTTCCGTGAGAGTTCTTCAGAGCTACCATGTTAGTTTGATGTATACTGCTTCACTGCAACTGGGGATTGCAGAAATAAAGTCTCTAGATATAGCTTAAAAAGCAGTATCAGCAGACTTGCAGTTTAGCCTTGGAAGGGTAAAAGATAGTAACGAAAGGTGATTCACTGTAACACCAATATGATCTGCAGTGACTTCAGGAAGTCAGAAGACAAAGCCAGGCATAGGTGAGCTTTTCCCTGCTGCAAGTACAAACGAGTGGCGTGAGTGGCAAGACGTGGTTGCCTGGACTCGATGGGCTCCATGCAGCTCAGACTGGGGTTGCTGAAGCTGGAGTTCAGAATGGAAGAGCTGTGTGAGGATGGCTTAGCACTAAGCTGGAATGAGGGAAGGAAGGAAGGAAGGGAGGAAAAAGCTTCCCAGAACAAGCTGGCATGGTGTGGCCTGAGGCAGCAAAAAGGAGAACGAGAAATGCGTCTGGGGAAGTATACAGTTCATTCACAAATGAGGGAGATGTGGGAGAAACAAGCCAGAAATAACTAACTGATATTAGTTAATGTAGGATCTTGGCAGTGTAGCAAACAGTGATTTGCCTAAGTTGTCAGCACCCCTGCTTGAAATTTACTTGAGGAGCTGGAAAGCAAAGAAAAAGTGTAATTATGCTGTGTGTTAAATTTTTTGATGTGGGTTTTGGTGATGCTTACAGGAGCAAGGGGCTGGAGTTAATGGCCAGGAGGTCCCTTCCAGCATGATACTTGGCTTATGATTATTCAGTCATTTGTGATGGGTCAGGCACTTTCCAGAACATGTGTGTGTGATATTTTCCTGCCTTAGAGACCATACGGTCCAATAGACATTATCATGTCCTGTCGCGCAGTGATTTCCATAATATGTATGAAACAGCTTTCTTTCTCAGTAATTTGCTAAATCCTCTGCTAGGTTAAGTGGGTCCTGAAGGACAGTTTTCTGTCACCATTCTGTTTCAGTAACTCTATTATGTTGTGTCTTACTTCATTAACTGTCCTCCATCCAACGTGTGGCTTTGTCACCAGCTTACTTCTCCACTGGCTTGTCAGTGTAGTTCCTATGTGTGCGTATGGCTCATCACCGCAAAACTTGACTCTGTGGGGTCAAGGCATTCCGTAATCTGCCAGGCATAATTTAGCTATGAAGAGTGTGGGATGCCAGGCTTTGGGTAATTGTAGAGGGAGCTAAGCATGAAGGAGAAATGGCAGGGAGCAGTGGCTGCAGATGAGAAGGAACAGAGGAAGCAGGGAAAGAAGGAGACCTGAGGTAAGCCAACACACACACAAGCCAATACACAGGTGTATTCATCTTTAATCATTTCATGGGGAGCCAGGCAGGCAGAGCAAGACCAGGAGATCACACCAAATTGCTCTAAGACTCAGGAGAGTGATAAAGAGGGTGTTTAAGCACTGCACTTTTTTCCTTACACTTTCCCATGTCTGCTGAAAGAGGAAATGATCAATTTTGTGATTCTTTACTACTCTATGGTATAAAGACAAGTTGCATGCAGGATTTTAGCTACTCCTGGGGACAGTGTAAGCAAGCATACCACAACAAACACATCAGCATGAATGACAGCTTTAATATCTTTGAAGTAGAGAAAAAAAACAGGGAAGAAACCTTCTTGGATTGCTCTCTTTCCTTGTTGAAAGCAGTAAGGAAACCTAGAAGCTGCTCAGACTCTGTGCACTGGGGGCATAGTAGTGAAAAGCAGCCAGCAGCACACGAATGATAATTTGCAGCCAAGGGCTACTGATGGACTGAACCCCAAAGAACAGGGAAGATAATGAAGAAGCACCAAACCCCATCCTCACCGAAGAACCCCAGGAAATACAAAAAGCAACATGCTTCATCCAAAGTTAATTAAGATTGGAGTTTACAGCAAGAGGTAAGTAACACATACACGGGAGAAGGCTTACAGTGGGAGTGAAACAGTTGTGATCCCTATGATAAGCAGTAGCCACAGCTCATCAGTTACCTCACATTTGCTGGGACCGTGGTGAAAAGAAAGCTTAATTTTAAAAGGACGTTTAAAGAGATGTTTAAAGAGAAAGTTGCTCTCTGAACTGTTTTCCTAGTAATTTTTTTTCCTGAACCTTTGGAGAAATGGCTTCCAGAGATATTATTCTCTGTCCTGGCTCTTCCTCCACCTCTCCCCATTGAGATGAACCAACATGTTTGCACAGAGTCTGCTGGAGGCAGGACGACACATGGTAGTCATGAAGCATCACAGGGCAGCTCTAAACTTGCCACAAACAGTGGAAAAACATGCTCGACTTCAAATAAAGTATTTTTCTTAGAATTAGGTCGCTGTCTGGCACTGTTGGTTGAGGCTCTGGCAGTTCAGATGTTCCCACTACTTTGCCACATTCTCATCTTCTTGCTCCTATCTGTCACTGGTCGCCACAATCTCTCCTGAACTCTGTGATGCTCCATTACAAATGGTGAATTGCTTACCTTTGGAGGGACATACATTACACTTTGGCTACACTGGAGAATAGGAGGGGACCTAGGCATATATTACAGGTTGCCCTGGCATGCTGTTTTCCTTGTGCTCAGAATTATGAACTGCAGTTTGCTTTATTTTGCTATGAACTACGCTTTAAGCTAAATCTTGATCTTAAATTAACCCAGCAGTACGTCTCTAGCTCAGGGATTCCTTGCACTTTGTTTTTTTTACTCTTTTTTCTGTTTTTTTTTCTCCTCAGGTATGAGCAATTGAATACCCACCCTAGGCTGGCATAAGTCCAGAGAGACTAAACTATAATGATTACAGAGAAGACATTATAGCCAATTTGCTAAGTGAAGCAGCATATGAGGAATATCATTTACTTGACTGCAGCCTGATCTATAAATTAAAGAAACACACACATAATACATCTAACAACAGATGGCATAAATCAGTCCACTTAATTTAAGTGTCCAAGTTATAAAGCACTAGGGAGGGAGTTTAGAGAGCCAGGGCCTGCGGGGCGAGCAGGGGGAGACCTGCCTCCACAGCTGCACCACCACCACCACAACCACCACCATCTCCCTCCAGCAGCAACAGTGTGGGACCCGCAGCCTTCTGCTCCCCAGGGAGCCGCACCATCACAGCCCCAGCCCACACCCTCACTGCACCGCTTTCAGGTGTCTCTGGGAGGCTGGTGCCAAGTTTGTGTGGCTGTCCCTGCATCCTTGAGTACTCCTCAGGGTGGGCAAGGGTGGCTTGGTCCCTAACCCAGGGTGCAAGGAGAGGACCAATATCACAAGCCAGTTTAGCATGGGGGGACGAACTAACTAATCTAGGTCCTGTGTTAGGTAGTAATGGAAAGCAGGTGGGTTAGAGTGCTCCCTGAACCTCAGCTGAAATTTAAGCATACAGAGTCCATCCTTGATTGGATTAAGGCAAGCTAAAGCTGCCTCCTTCCCTTCCCCATCCCCCTCAGCTACAGCAGCAGAAGCCAGTCTTCAGCAAGCTTGATCCTCTGTCTGAATAAACCAATGTAAATCAATATTATATTGTGCATAATATAAGGGAATGCGGCTTTAGCTCTAACAAGTTATACTGATGGAGAATCTGGGATCTTAGAATCTTCATGGTTGGAAAGGACCTTTGAGATCATCGAGACCAACCATACAAACACAAAAAACCCCCACTACAATCTCTGTCGCTAGAGCATGCCCTGAAGTGCCAAATCTACACGTTTCTTAACTACCTCTAGGGATGGTGACTCAACCACCTCCCTGGGCAGGCTGTTCCAGTGCCTGACCACTCTTTCAGTAAAGTAACTCTTCCTAATATCTAATCTAAAACCTCCCCTGCCGCAACTTCAGACCATTTCCTCTGCTCCTGTCATTATTCACCAGGGAGAAGAGGCCAGCACCCACCTCTCNGGGCACACTGCTGGCTCATGTTTATGACCAGGTCCTTTTCTGCCGGGCAGCTTTCTAGCCACTCTTCCCCAAGCCTGTAGCGTTGCTTGGGGTTGTTGTGGCCGAAATGCAGGACCTGGCACTTGGCCTTATTAAACCTCATACAATTGGCCTTGGCCCATCGATCCAGCCTGTCCAGATCCCTCTGCAACGCCTTCCTACCCTCAAGCAGATCAACACTCCCACCTAGTTTGGTGTTGTCTGCAAACTTACTGAGGGTGCACCCAATCCCCTCACCCAGATCATTGATAAAGATATTAAACAAAACTGGCCCCAAAACTGAGCCCTGAGGGACACCACTGGTGACTGGCTGCCAAGAGGATTTCACCCCATTAATCACAACTCTCTGGGCATGGCCATCCAGCCAGTTTTTTACCCAGCTAAGAGTACACTTGTCTATGCCATGATTTGCCAGCTTCTCCAGGATTGGATGATGGGTTTTTAGTTCATTTAAGATGAATTGATGCCTTGATACTCAGACAGTGTAAGATGTGTAGTAATAGATGTTAATAGTCCACTGACAGACAAATCGCTTTTTAGCCTTTTGTATGTGCAAGCTCCCAGTGGAGTTCCACCTTAAAAACCAACTATAACTAAAAAAATCCAGTGGCGGAAGGATTTAAGCATTCAGCATTGAATGTTGTCTCCAGCTTGAAGTGAGTACTATGCATTCAGACTGCAGATGCAGCACCCTGGGAGCTGTGGAGGTTACTTGCATGAGTAATGCAAACAGGATCTGATGGCTCATACATGCTGATAATGACAACTGACAAACCAAGAGGTAGTTTTGTGGGGTTTTTTCCTGTTGTTGTGACTGGACTCCATGGTGATTGGAGGTATAAATAGGCAGATGGTTTAGATGGATAGAAACGTTGGCTCTTTATGGCATAAAATATCAGTTCAGCTGAAGAGTTCTGTGCACCTCAGCATAATGCTTGCGCAGCACATTTATCTACCCATGAGATCAAAATTTTATTTTTAATGAACCAGACTTGGTCTCCTGAGGAGGAGCAATACCTAGTGGATTTTAGAGCATTTCCAGTGAAAACTCCATAATATCAGAACCCCAATATATTTTAGGAGGGAAGGAGCTCCTAATAAGAGCCTTGAAAGAGAAAATCTCTATCAGAGTAGTTCGTAATGCCAAGGTTTGGGGATTTGCTGACAGAACCTCAGCAAAGTGCTAGATAGAAATATTACACTTGTCATTTTTCATCAGTAATGCCCTAAAGGGAAATTTCATTTATCAGGCCTGTTCACAGGAGAGTTTGTGTCCTGTCTAATGAACTGAAAAAATGGATTTGTTTCTGTATTTTAATTTGTTGTGTTAGCTGTAAAGCTAAATTATATTAATTGTTTACTGTGTTTCTGAAAGCTGGAGTACCTTACGTAATTAATCACCCTGGAGTTATTGCTGCTCTCTGTGCGATAAGCGTAATATACAGTTTGTTGATGAGACCAGACACAGTCTCGCTCCCTGCCTTAGTGAATTCAGCGAGACAGTTAAAAAGCAAGACCTTGCAGTTTCCCCATCTGCAAGCGGTGTGTGAAAACACGAGTGTAAATGCGGCTAGGTAGGAAACAGCCAGCCTTGGACATGACTTGGCATGATGGAGTTGTGGGGCACATCTGCGTCTTGGTGATGTGGCTGAGCAAAGTCTGAGTCAGGTCGCCAGGCGCAAGGCTGAGGATGTCCTGGCACACTGAGCTGAGAAATTCAAATTGCTCTGAGAAATTCAAATTGCTCTGTTGCTAATCCCCTTCTCTCAGCTTCCGTGGAGAAACGCACTTCAGTGCCAGACTCCGCTAAAAGCCCTGCTCACATCTGACCCCAAAGCCCTGCTGTCCATCGAGTGCCGATGCAGCTCTGGGGTGTGTTCCCAGTCATCTGGATGGGCTTAATGGGGATGGTCTTGCCCCTGCCCACAGCTGCTGTCACCCACCCTATGTGTTATCCCTGGGGGATAATCTGCCCAGATCCAGCCTGCTACTCTCTTCATGGAGCAGCTCCTTCCTGCTGTGCGTTGAACTGCATATATGTGTGTGTGTGTGTAATGGATGGGGACAGACAGAGCTGAGGCTTCACACGTGCCCTGACGGTCTGTGCAGGCCTGAAGTAAATCAGCCCAACATTCCCCAGGCAGCCTAAATTTGGGGCAAGGCAGCTGATGTACTCTCATGTGGACCATATTGTCCGCATGAAGGAATTCTGCATTTCTTGCTCCTTAGGAGTGGCTAAATCAGCAACTCTTCTCCGCCTGGGGAGGAGACAGCTGAGGAGGTGGGGCAATGACAAGATGGTGCAGGGTGCAATGACAGTAAGTGTGGGATGCTCAGAGGTTTTTCCAGAGTTATGGGCAACAAATGGAACTGCAGAGGTTCTCCTTTGCACAACAGCTTGTAAGACTGTGAAATCTCTCACCCAAAGATGCTGTGGATGCTAAAATTTTCATGGCTCACAAATGGGACTAGGTGAATTCTTAGAAGAAAACATGAAGAACCGTTAAATAGGAAGACACTGCATTTAAGTGAGAAAGTCCTTGATCTACCAATCGGTAAAGATTGGTTGAGTATTCTGGCAAAGTATCACTATATGGTGTCCTTAAATTCTCCCTAGGCACCCACAGATGGCCACTGCCAGGGACCAGAGAGTGGGTTAGATAGATCTCTGATGTGCCCTGGCACAACTGATATTTTCTCCTCGTGTGATGACCTTGTCCATCTGCTATATCTGTTGTCTGTTATCTGCCCATAGACAGGAAGTTATGAGGGCAGAAACAGTCTTGCTGTTCTCTATTTATAAAATCAAGGGGATTTGGGTAAATGTTTGGGGTTCCTAGGTACAAGACAATATAAGTAACAATGTTGAGAGAAATTATAAGTAGCTAAGTGTTGCAGCACACGTTCTTCTGTAGGTGGTACTCATGCAATGATGCCAGCTCCATTTCTGCCCTAATGACTTTCAAATGTATAGTATGCTGCGATGCTGTACTCAGCAACAGTGTTGTGTGAAGGGTTATAAAGAGTTTGTTTAAACAGGAAGTGGAGCATATTCTTGTGCTAGGGAAACATTTTATAGCCTGCACAACTTAAAATTGTCTTAAGGCTGGTAGCCTGCATCTGCTACTGGTTGAGAAATGGGAAGATAAGGGAACACCTCTGCCTTTGCCTTTGCCTTTGCCTTTGCCTGCGAAAGCTGATTTACACCTGAGGATTACTCCCTGGGTCAGAGGGGATGTTTTACAGGCACGTCTGGAATGAGAACTACAGAATGTAATTGTGAGAATGCAACTTGTCCTTGTTATGGCATTTTTCACTTGTTGCACTGAGAACACAGTCCTCCCAAATGGTTTTAAAACACTTACATGATTAGGTAAAACATCTGCAGGTGTGTAAAACCTAAGCTATGCAGCAGTCCAGAAAAATGAAGCACAATGTCTTGCATTATCCTAATGTGCCGTCTTGTCAGTTACTATGTGTACCACTGATTCAATAGCCAAGACGAAGTACTCTCCTAGGAGCTGGCTATCACGAGACTCCAGATGGCCTTTCCTCCTTCTTGCAGCACATAACCTAAATATGTAACAACTCATTCACTATCACACTGAGGATCTGTTACTAGAATGACACAATGAAGTGAACTGCTGGAGAAACAAAAGACAGTTTGGGGACTTTTGCATAATGTTCCCCTCTGAATTCCAGGCTTTGAAAAAAAAAAAAAAGTGTTTTATTTTAGTACGCCTCATGGTGTGAAATAAGTAATTCAGAGGAGGATGTGCCTTCATCACTCTACACCTGCAAAGTAACAGAGGCCATTGTCCAGGAACGAAATTTGGTCTTGAGGAAAGAGCCAGTTTATTACCCCACCATAAAGTCATCTTTATCCACCTAACTCAAATTATGGCTTAAAGAGCAAAATACGCCTCAAATTTTTTGACTGATGAGATATGGGAGAAGAGGCAGAAGATATTTCAAAAAGTAAAACTGAAAAAAATAGAGTGATCAGTGCCTTCTGTCGTGGGGCACGCTTGTCATTTGTGTGCCACAGGGTAGGAGGGAATCAAAAGTGCTTTTGATTTACTGTATTTGATTTCGCTTCTGTTCAGGGACTAAAACTCTGACAGTGGAAGTATGTCTGATTTCAGTTTTGCATTCATGAAGGATTCAGAGAAGAGAACAATACAACACTTACCCTAGCAGTCTACTTAAAGTATCCTGCTACAACTATCTGCTTGGCACAGAATTGCAAATGCAGTAACTCTTGAGTAAAATGTTTCCCAGTCGTAACTGAAGTCTGCTTAGGCCAAAATGTGAAATTCCTCAATGTAATTTGGAATCAGGAGAGTGAATACTGACAGGGTGTGTAGGGCATAAGATAACCTGAAAAACCTTTATGGCTGCTATAGTGCTTAGCAATATTTGGAAAATCATTAAATATTAATAATAAACTGAAGAGAATAAGGATTCCAATAAATGTTGATGTATCAGCCAGAGGAGCTCAGCTGACATCTTTTCCTCGACTCTCCTGTCCTCTGCGAAAGGAATCTTTTTGTCTGTGAATAGTGTGCTGGAAAGTCTTTAAATGTGTGTACATTTTTTTAGCCCCCTTGAGAACTGAATGGATGTGCAGAATTTGATGTTACCAGGTTTTCTTCACTTGCAGTATCCAAGTTTGAATCGGCAGTTCCACAGACAAGAGGTTAGTACAGGAGTTTTGGCACACTTTATAGCCCTTTTTCTCTCAGGGCGGCTAAATGACTGTGAGTCGTTCAAACCTGGTTTCTGTGAGGTATAAAAATATGATGCCATTAGATCTCATTAATGAACTGCTGAGAGCCACACTCCACAGTAACCAACATCTCTGTTTTCCCAGGAAGTAAATCAGCCCTACTCCATTAAGTTTAATGGGCTCAAGCTAATTTACACCAACTGAGGAGAGCATCCAGTAAACTCAGGCTCCCACAGTGCATGGATTGCTTCATTCATCACAGAATCACAGCTGTCTCCAGCTGGCAGAGAGCACCTATTCAGCTCCTTAACACTGCACAATGAAGCAGAGTAAAGCAGGAAATGAATAAGAACATGAGGCCCTTGTGGGACTGTAAGGTCCATGTACATTTTCTGAATGTCGTATGGAGTTTGGCCAGGGTGCTCATGATTCAGCCGCTGCTCTTGGGGATGGGGGAAAACAGATCTGTAGGATCTTAGGTTATATATATGCAATGGTATATCTAACGTAATAGGACAACATAGGTACTGGGTCAGTCCATTTGTGCAGTTTTTGAGATATGACAGAAATTTTGCACAGAATAAGAGATTTTTAGATGCATTATTGCAACTTCTCTGCTAGTTATAAATCTGAAATGAAGAATGTTGTTAAAAATCTGGCTGAATGAGGCAGACATTTCTCGTTGGGCTTTTTGTTCTCTTGTAGCTTTTTCACAGTTTTCTTAGTGGCAACTGCAATTTAGTAATACTCAGAAGATAAATACAAGGAGTAATACAAAATTGATATAAATGGCAATTATTTCAACTGAATTTGGGTATTTCTACCTTAGATAGTAAATATCTCTACTTCTAGCCCTATAGTGGGACTCCTGCTTTAAAGATCAGCAGTACTATCCTGAAGGAGAAAGCCGTAATGGAATTCAGAGTTCTTTGTATAGACCACTTAACGCCCATGAAAAAACACAAACACAAACATTGGCCAAACAAAAATTTGCCTTCTTCTTTCACTCGGTGTAAGTTCCATAAACCAGACCCTAATAGAACTGTTGACACTTTTGTACCCAGTCTCACCTTTCCGGGACAGCTGGTACCTGCTGCTTTGCACATCTGTGGTAACAGGAAGATGCTACAACAGGATTGTAGGCACCCTAGGTAAGCAAAAATGAGAAAACTGAGCCTCCTTAGCCATATCCTTGGTATTGGGTTCATAAAATACATGTAAGCTAACCGCTGAGAAGTTAGTTAAGAGAATGGGTAGTGGTTTGGTCTGTGGGGAGGAAAGAGCTGTTTTCTCTCTTTCCCTTGGTTTTAAAAGAAAAAAAAAAGGAAAAGGTGTCTAGTGTTGGAAGAGTTTTGAAGGCTGAGATTTTCGAGCAGAAGAAAAAGGTGAATCCTGAGAAAGGGGTGGAGTGGGCATAAGATGTATCGATCTGTGGAGTGTCCTACTATGCAGTTCTTGGGTCAAAGAATGAAGAGGTAGAGCAGTTGCTACCTACAAAATCAAGCTTGTCAAAGGAGGGCCTAAAAGAACTTTACAGACAATAGTAGCAGGGGAGACAGAAAATGTGTAAGGAATAATGCAATAGAAGTAATCCATTAAGAAAATACTATGTGGCATACAGTGTCTGTGACCTTAGTATATCCCCAGAAAGCTTAACAACAAATCTCATGTTCTTAAGTTTAAGTAACACCGGTAGGCGGCCTGTCCTAAAGGAGCAAATCTGTTCTAAGCTCCAGAGACTTGATCACAAAAGGGAAGAGAGGATCTTGCTGCACCTGCAGGTAGGAGTCTCAGCTTGAACAGCAGATGATTGTGAAACACATTCTCAAACAAGTACCCACCCATTAGCTTATTACCGGTTCTGCTCATTAAAATACAGCTGCATCAATCCAAATACGGCAAATGCGTTATATGATTGTTCTCTGGATTTCTTTGACTTGGAGCCGAAAAATGCTTTTCCAACTTTTGTTTCAGATGCTTCTTTCTATACCATGGCTGCTTTGGTTCCCATTTTTCGTGTTACATTTTGACAAAACATATGCTAGCTTATACTTATGGATTCTTTAAAAATTACCAGAAGTCTGCAAAACTTCAGAGGCACTATAGTCATCATCACGTTTTTGCTGGGGGAAGGCAGGTTGGGGAAATCCTAACACGGATACTCAGCTCTCCTCCTCTTCCCCTGTTTTGGGAGGAAGTCTTTTAGTACTGCTCAAGGCAGTTGGAATGATGTCTGAAAGTTTAGCTTTGTGGCTCTAAGAGTTGTGATATGCAGTCCAGTTAATAGATCTCATCCTGAGTATGGAGGGCATGGCTGTTATGATAATAAAACAAGCATTTTCTTCAAGAGTGTTTTGATTGTATATTTTGCCTGACTGTTATTTATTACATTACATTCTGTTCCCAGAGGACTGGAAATTCTTTAGAGCAGAATCATTTTTCCTGTTCCTATCTATTACTTAGTGCAATGCAGTCCTTAATTTTATGGCAGGTCTGGGCTATGCTAAAGTATCAATAATATCAAAATAAAGATGCCATTCTTGTATTCACTTTCCCTGCTAATGTGCGATAGGTACTATGCTGTCAAGCTGTCCTAACTACCTAATTATTGTTTTCTGCCTTGGAGTGAGCCCCTTCAAACTTACAGCCTTCATATGTACCCCAAATAAAATCACACAGTGGCCACACAGCAACATTAAAGTGACAGGATGTGAATATAGCCAATTAAACACCAATCATTTTTGTCGAGGAGGATTGTAATGATTAATGCTCAATTGGATAGGAAAAGCATCCTTGCCCTGCTACGAAGTTCCCAGGGATATAACTTCATTTTCTATTACCAGGAATTCCAGTGTGATTTCTCAGCTCAGACTGAAATTTCTTCTACTTGCTGTAGGTGTGAAAGTTGAATTCTGATCCTGGTTGCTGGGACAGGAGTTCCCTGCCAGCTTGCCTTCTGCATGCCTTTCTCAAACGTGAATTTCTCATGTGAGATCTCCCGTTCAGGGGCTGTTTAGGCACATTATTGAACCTAATTGAAGCATAAACGGACTGTCAAGACAGGGAAATGAAAGAGAGGAAAAGATGAAACTCTTTTCCAGTTCTCTGTTAGCTGCTAGCAGGAATGGAAATGGCCACCAGCTGCTCAGGAATTAGCCAGTGCCCCAAACAGAGGGATTTTACAGACCACAAGTTCTGTTTTAGGTTGTATCACTAAAGCAGATCTAGCCTGGATTCATGACACTACACCTAAGTTTTCATGCAGCCACTGGTGCTCAGATGCTCACTGCTGTTTCCACCAGTTTGAACCATAGCAGTTCAACCACCACTCCTGATCCCCAGCTTGACTGCCCTTGCAGACTGCCACCAGTGTGTGAAGGCACTGGGCCTTTCCTCTCCAAGACTACATGTGTTGGTGATGTAGCACAAATTTCCAATCATTATTTATCATTATTTTTACATGGCAGCAAAAGGCTGAACTTGCAATGCTACACAAGAAGTCCAATAGATATATAGGTAAGTTTGATGTCTTTTTGCAAGAAAGATGGGTATTGACTTTAGTAGCTATATGGTAAGCAAAGCTGCTTAATAACTTTAAAAATAGATCTATACAAATGCTGTATAGCATTTCTTTGCTTTCTTCGGCAGCCACAGGCTGTGACTTTATACTAAGAGTCAATCATAACATTCATTGGGACCCTAGATGGTCTTGCAGGTCATGGATCCATAAAACTATGTTTCAAGATCAGAAGAGTTGTTATTCATCAGCTTTTATACCACGGCAGCACCTAGAAGAAACTCGGCTAAGGAATGATGGCTCACTGTGCTTAATATTGATAAAACTTTAACTGGGGATATATCAACACATTTCAATTCCATATGTAGATGGCTGTAAAACTATGATCTGCAGAGGAGGGTGAACAGTTGAGAGGACTCATTATAAGCTTTGGAAAGCTCTGTTCCCTTTTTCTGCTCCAGTTTTCATTATGGTCTTTGGTGGAGAAAAAATATTGTTATTGCTACTATCGTGGTTTGGCGATCACTGTTAGCAGTCTCATTTCTTTTATCTGTGAAGGTGCTTCAACACTCCAGTATTCATCAGAAGGAGCACTAACAGGCACTCAGAGTGGAGACCCCAAAGATCTGTCTGCTAAATCACATCATTGGAGCAATGAGATGAAGTTTGCAACGGAAGAAATTACTAGGTTTTACAGATACCACTTGATTTTTTTTACCAGCCTTAAATTCTCTTCTAAGGAAAATGTCTTTTTAGACAAGAAATTATAGCCTGCAGAAAACATCTGCTAGTAAGTTGATTGATTAAAGACTACATTTTCTGAAAGCAACTGTTATGCCAGTCAGACTGGAAATGAGAGAATATGGAAAGCATGGTTGAAAAGCTGGGGGTGAGTAGAAATAATTAATGGTAGTAAAGGTTTCTGAAAGGCCTGGACTTACATGGACAAGCCATCATTTAGCAATAGGCTGAAAAAGTCAGAGGATTATGATTCTTAGTAACCTGAGGAAGTTTAATTCATTAAGACGCAAACACCTTGAAAACTGTCCTGGGTGTACAAACATGTCAGACTTGATGTAATTTTCCCCAGTCGACTACCTGCCAGACAGAAAGACAGAAGACCAAACAGCCCCCGGGGCAGGTTTATTACTTCCCTGCCCTACAACTTCCTTGGGTTTAATTGAAAGAGCCATGGCAGAGGTTTTAAATCTCTCCACATGCACTGTGCTCTCTCAGGTAACCCCTGGGGACCGCTGGTTTTCCCTGAGCAGCCATGGGAAACAGAAATGCCTCTCCCAGGTCCCATGCCTGCAGGTGGTGGCATCTCCTGCCTCTGCCTAGTGGTGTGCCAACCTCCAAGCCCTTCACTGCGTCCTTGTGACTTTCCAGGGTCATTTTAAAGGAACCTAATGAAGTCACCTGAAATTACACTTGCTGTGTTGAGGCAGCCATGGGAATCTATGTTTCATACCTTGTTGGGTGCCACATCACTGAGAGTGATGCTAACACAACCAACACTGCCATCATGTTTGTGTCTTTAATGGCATGTTTGACTGGTTGTTCAGGAATTGGTCTTTTTTCACCAGGTATCTTAGTCATTAAAAAATAACAATACTGTAAGATTTATGACTTATGAGGTCAATAATAATTGCAATCACTGGTTCAGACATTTTCCAGGCTGCCACTGAAGACCCAAAGCTGAGGTTGTGTGTAGCCATACTGTGATGAGCCAGAGATTTACATGTTCTCTCTAACTTTTCCCTTGTGATGGGTTTATTTGCTTCTTCCTGTCTGTAGTGTAATTAGGTGGATTAAATCAGTCTGGACACGTGTATTTCATGTTTAAATCAGGCTTATTTTGATTGAGCATGTTTATTAGTTCGGCCAGTTCGGCACAGGTTTAAACACAACCAAAATAAGTAACACCAGGGACCACAAATATTTTTGCACCAGTTTAGCTGAACTGGCATGTTTTTGTATGTGGAAACTCAACACACATACTTCCCCACCCGTCAGGGGACGCCCACTCTGCTCTGTGAGGAAGAGAGCACAACCACAGCCTACTGAGGGATTCAGCTTTGCAGTAATAAAGCAGATCATAGACTTTCTGCTTCAATGTCCTGTTCGCCATCTTTGAATTATTTGTGCAGGAAACTGCCTGGAGAGGCTGTTTTTTATTCAACTTGTGGCATGGTGCTTGGCATTAGTCATCACTAGTTACAGGACCCCAAAACTTTCTGTTAAACAAGTAAAATCTCGGTTTAGTGTCATGACCCCCCCTTTCAGCTTGTCTAAGACAGACATACAATCACAAGAGAATCGTGCTGGTACAGAACAAGCACTTGGATAAAACAATAGGATAATTAGGTAAAACAATAATGCCTTTAAAACATATTTTTTAATTAAAATAGTAGAAAGGGAAATAAGATTGCGTCCTTATTGCTATTAGCTGTCGGGGATTCCTGTGCCATAGAAACATATATTTATTTCAACCACAGGAAAGAAACCTTATATATTAATTTCTACAGAGAGAAAATATTTTGAGCACACGTTCTATGGTGGAAAAGGATTGAAAGTAGTCTAATAAGGATCTACCCTCTGATACAGAATTAAGCCTACAACATAATACTCAAGTGTAAGAGCTAGTTGTTCAGTGGAATTATTATAGGCTGCCCCCATAGCATAAGGTGCAGCTGTGAGCCTGGGAAAAGTCATTAACATGAAAGACAATGGAAATGCTAAACTGGGAACTTATTATCTCCTGATTTTCTTTCCCCTCTTTCCTAAGGAAGAAAAGAGGACATTAACACAACATAAAAGAACAAATTAAAAAGGGCCAGACTGAGAAAACCTAGCTGGTTTCCAGCCGGTCTAAAAACACTAATTCACTCACTTGTATATTTGGCTTCCCTTAAATGGAAAACTCAGCATTACTTCTGAGCGTGACGTAACCACTCTGTGTGTGTATGTGTGTGGACATGGAGAGGGCAAGTAATTAACATTTTGGGAGCAGCACCAAATGGCAATTTCTTGATTTTTTTGGCAGCTGGAACATAACATAGCCTTTTAAGTACATTTTCTTGTATTTAATTGGTTGGATTAACATAACTAAAATGGTTATGGTCATAGGCCAGAAAAACATTGTGTCTCTGCCTTTATTTCTTTATTGGTTTGCCCTCTGATGATATCATATTTCACTGTCTGCCAGCTGGGTGATGAGCTGCCTGATTGAGCTTTATCATGTCCACCCTCCATGGTGGACACAACAACATGTCATAAGCAAAGCATTCATGATGTCACGAGTATCAGCCTTTGGTGGATGGACAGCACACAAAATAAAAGCTGTAAAACGGCTATTTGTCTGTGCAAATTTCCGTGCTCCTACTGGTGGCTTATATTCTTATATTTATTATTTTTCTTCCATTAAATGTTTATAGTCTGTTACATAGCAAAAATTAAATCATATCCTTTCCTTAAACCAATCACACACTTTTCTGTTTCACAGGACTTGATATTCAGGTATAGGTGTTCTTTTGAAGCCTTGAACTAACATGTTTTTTTCCACTTATTTAGTTGACATATCCTCAAAATCAGCTCATATCTCACAATAATACTGGGTGGACAATAGTGTGTCTGAAGACATCAGAAGATAAAAGGTTGCTTCCAATGACTATTTTGATTTTCTTTTTTTTTTTTTAAAGTAACGTGGATAATTTCTACCCAAATATTTAAAACTATGAAGACGTTCTCTTTCACTCAAGGCAGGTTGAATTTTAGAATGTCACTATTTAAATAAGCCATATGTGTTTTCTTTGCATAGTTTCAAGTAAGAGAATCCCTTTGGTGTTTGACACTGTGTGCTAACAATAGATTGCTCAGCCTGAAAAACAGAGGAAAACTACTTCTGGTTTCTTAAAGGCAGATGGAAATTTCCCTTGAAGCTAAGGGATATTCTAAACTCAGGGCGTGACCTTAAAGCTTCACTGGTTTCTTAAGCTGATATAATTGTGGCAAAGCCCATCAAATCAAGTAGATTAAATCGTTATGCAATAAACATACACTCCAGACCTTTACAGCATCATGGACATTTCCCACTTGTGCAAAGACCATCTTGTGTCCTGCACAGAGTAGTCAACAAGCTACGTGGGAATTAAGTAAGATGCAAAACTTCTGCTGTAAAATTTAACGGATTCCTCTTAATAATCTCCTCATTACAGCTACCATTTAGGCTATTCTGATCCTGGAGGCTTCTCTTCTGTAAAATATGTCCTACTGAACTTAGTTGACTGTTACTTTTAGGCTATTACTGCGGCTGTAAAGCTGCCACATTGAGGAAACTAGGTTCCATCCCCAGGGTTCCAGGTTTTCTGCGGATGTTTGAGGAATGGCTGTGCTCCAGACTTCAGGCAAACATAGCACACGTGTAGGGGCTCAGACAGGGAAAATGACATTCTTATGTAGTTACGTCAATATAATGGAAATCACATCTAACTCTGAAGTAGGATCCATATGAAAAAATATTCCTAATACATGATATTTCTTTTTGTAATCTTTGACATGCAATTTTCCCCTTTATCCAGAGCAAATAACTTTGCTTTGATTTTGTTGAAAACAGGGCAAACTTTCATGAACATCCAGAAAAAATTTTTTTGTTCCACCTACAGTGTGCACAATATTGATTGTTATGCCTGTGTACAACCATGCATATATCGTAGTTTGTGCCTCTCCTTTTTCAGTTGCATGAAATGAATTTTAATTAATTGTAGCTAGGATGGAAATGACAACAATATGGTAAAATCTGCTGGTTGTTTTACATCAAGCAAGCTATTCTGTTTTGCCTCTTGTGCAATTACTTGTCTGTCCACAAAAGACAGAAAAAGTTGGTCAGGGTTTAGTACTGTTTGACTACCATTTGGCATGCCCATTAAATTACTGCACAAAGCAGACAACAATGCAGATTCAAGCCCCAAGTCCTGTGTTAACTTGACGGCATAAAGGGGTTTCCAAGTTTAAAAACAGTTGAACAAAAGAGCCACCACGGAGTGATTAAGATTAATTTGGATGCTGGAGTGCACAGCTGCTGCAGGGAGGAGGTAGGGAGGGAGATGGCAGGCATCCTCCGGGCTCGCCTGTTCTTGGCACAGATCCCGGATGAGGGGGAAAGAACTGAGCAACGCTACAACCTTTGTGCTCCTCTGCTTCCTCAGGGCTGGCCCGATCCCCCAGCGCCAACAGGGTCTGTCCCACAGGACTACCGCTCAGCGCAGGGTTTGCCTGCCTGCAGCAGCACTCTGGTTAAAAATGCCGCCTCCTGCCTCACCAGCCTCCAAATTTGTTCAGTGCTCCTGTAAGGCAGCTCTGGTTAAGTGCCGCGTCCTGCCACACCGGCCTCCAAATTTGTTCACTTCTTCTGTAAGGCAGACCTGGGGTCCTTTTGCATTCCTGCAGCAGGGCAAAGGGGTAGGGGTTAGGTGAGGAGTGGACTCTCAGCTTTCCGGTGAGTGTTATTTCTTCGCCACCACAACTTGAATGCTCAGCGCCGTTTTCCAAAGTGAAAAAAAGCCTTTGACTGCTTTGCTATCGTCATCAATGCAGGGGTCACCTAGCCTCCAGCAGAAGGCTGTCCCTTGCTTCCTACATTACTGATTATCCCAGACTGCTCATGTTTGCTAATGACCTAAGAAGCCTGTTGAGAAGGCAGAGTAGCACTGGAGAAATAGAAAATGAAAACATCATGAGGACAATATTAACACAGAAGCAAAGCACTTAATTGTGACTGTTTTAAAAATGACCAATTGTGGTGGAAATGTGCCTAGTCTCAGGGAGTAAGCATTGCATGATTTGAATGAAGATAAGCAGAATGAAAACAATTATCTCCAAGTCAGGGAGCCATTCATGTGTTCAATAGTATAGCTTTAGCAAAGAGCTAACAATTTGCTGATTTTTATTTTTTTTAACGCCATGAGACAGTTCTCTAATAGCAGATTTTATTCAATTGTCCACTTTTAATGCAGCAACAGATGGGTAGGCTGACAGAGTACACCTGGCTTCTATGCTGGTCGGTGTCCTTTGTCCGTAAGAAAAAATGATACAGTGATACAAATTGAGCTAATTAGATTTTTACTCTTTGTCTTTGGGATGAGTAAGCTAATCAGCTTCTCTTTTTTTTTCTCCTTCAACTTGCACTGTTGATAAAATCTCCACTACTTTGGGACAGAGATGGTTTAGCATTATAATAATGTAAAGGTCACAATCACAGCAATGTATTATGATTTTGTTAAATTGAAGAGCAATCTTGATTTTTAAAAATGTTCTTAGTGGCATAGTCTTATGAAACTGAAACATCTGAAGGTCAGCAACATCACATCCTTAAGGCCTTTGCTCATACTATTAACTTGCTGCTTTTGAAAATATACTTAATGCTCAGTATGGTAATGCATGACAAATGCAGTAGGCATGTATGTGAGACCTCCAAACAACACAAAGCAAATACAGATTATTCTTGAATTTCCCATGTAACCTGAAGAGATGAACAGATTAGTCGTGGAGATACTGACTGAGGCTATGAGTTAACAGAAAACTTAAGTCTTAAGCGTGTAAACATACACTCAAAAGCCTCACTGAGCCAGCTGCTGAAGTACATTTACTTTCATTAAAAGCATTATGTCAGTTGTGCTGAAGAATAATACATTCAGACTTACTTTGGGGGCTGACATCTGTATTTGGGTCCATTGCTATTTTCAAAGAACAAATGCCTTGTTTTGTGGCCCTGCACCAGAAAACCTTACTGACTCATTGCTACAAGAAATGAACATCTTAATATGTTGATCAAGACCTGAGTAATAAAGTCTGATCTAAGTTGCAAACTGTGAGATACATTAAAAAAAAAAAAAAATCTTCAAAATTCTTGAAGGTGTGAGTGATGCAGCCCTGCAGCAGGCTGCCCTGAGGGCACGGCAACTCCATCTCCCGCATCTTCAAAACTTGCCCAGGCAAGGAAGACCCTGTGCAAGCTGATTTAGCTTTGAAATGAGCCATGCTTTAAGCAGGAGGCTGTACTAGATGACATCCAAGGATTTTTCTATGGTTCTCTATTTGACACAATATTTTCTGTTTACTCTTCTTGTTACTTTCAAATTTGCCACTTGCATCTCAGACTAGTGTAGTATATCCTGCAGAATGAACATGTACACACTTCATTTATGTGGATGGATTAAACTTCATATATATGTAATTTCTATTTTCTCTCTCCTTAAGCAAAACATGCTTAATGTAAAATCTTACAACTAACAGTGAAGTAAATGCACATCACCTAGATTGCCTACTGAAAAAAACACAGCAGCAAAACACTGGAAGAACTCACCTCCAGTTTTTGCTAAAATTTGGTTAAATGACGGTATTGGGTGTCTAAGTGAAAACTGCTTATACATGTATGCTTGTGTGTGTGAGTGCATATACATACATGCACCCATACTCCCCTTCAGCTTTACAGGCTGTAGTTAATGGCCCTGTGACTTGTTACAAGTGGAAAAACTGAGGCATAGGAAAGAGATTTGTCCTAAATGAAACAGGAAACAAAGAGCAGAATGAGTGGAATACACTTTCCACTTAATTACCACAAGAGCTTTTTAATAGCCTTTCATACGTACCTAATCTGACAGCAGCTGTGACTCCTTTTGAAGCACAGGACTGTATTGTCTAGTCATACCTCTAAAGGTCCACGAAGCTTAAACAATCGAACATGATGGACTGGAACACAGAAACTCTGGATTGCCAGGGGATCCTGTGACAATACCTCTTTGTAGCTAACTCTGTCAGCTTGTGTGCTTAAGGAGACAAATTGCTGAGTGAGGCGTTTTCTTCTGTGCCAGGCTGAGGATTTCTGTGACTTTTACACATTTGTTTCCTCTCTCAAGAACATTGTACAGAGTAAATTGGGCTGTTTGTTAGTACACTCGTCTGTGTACTTCTTTTAAAAGCAAATTGTAAGTTCCAAGCAGGTCACGCTATAAATTTGTCAAGCTGAAAACAGGCACTGATTCGGTTTCCTTCCTATTTGTACCAAATAAAAAGCACCAAAATGAATCAAAGCATTGGTAATGTATATTCCCTCACACTGACTGTTTAAGGCCTTGTTAATCCCCATCATTTTAGTAGCTGAGCTGTGCCTGGCTGGTCTTCTGGACTTTCATTCATAGTCAAACTAGAGAAAGGCAATCCTTTCCTCTCCTCTTGTGTACTTAACGCAGCTCATAAAGGATTCCCTGCAAGATGAGTTAATGTGGTAGCTTCATCTTTGACTTTAAGTGATTTTATCCTCTAGTCTGTAACCTACTGCTCCATTTTTATTATTAATTTCTGAAGATCTTAAATAATATAGGATGTCTTTCTGCCTGCTTATTACTCCTTGTTCCTTTGTTTCAACAGATGGATGAGCCATCGTACACTGCCCTCAGAAGAGGGCTGGAGCCTCTCCATAAGCCCCAGACTCTCTGGCAGGGACCCGTCCTTCAAAGAGTACCCAAGGATGTTGCTGCAGGCCTTATGGAGGCCTTCCAGACTTTTTGTGGGTTTTTTTGGTTGCCCTACCTTTTGCAACATAAGCAGTGGGAGTTTTGCATGTCTCGCTTATGTTCTTGGATTTACCCATGCAATTGCTTCTGATTGCTATGGATTTGGGTCAGGTTCCTTCCTGTGATCTATGGTGAACACAAAAGAGATTGGAAGTTTATCTAATGGTATGGGATGACAAAAACAAAACCAAGAGATAGCCTAGACGACTACCTCACAGTGCATTCACCGCTCTGTGGTTACTGCCCACAAGAGGCTCCTTGACTCCAGGGAACTCAGGGCTCCCTCTCTGGTTACCCACATAGTACTCCTCTGTCCTACAGACCTTACTGCAGAGCATGAAGAGTCTTCAAAAAAAAAAAAAAACTAAAAGGGGAAGTGCAGGCAAAGGGGAAAGGTGCCACATGTCTAGGTGCCTCAGAGGCACTGGAATATTCTCTACTGATGATTAGCTTACCCATGTCTCCTGAGGCAGAGTGCGAAGCTTCACTTCCTCCCCACAGGGAGAACAGAATGGGCTCACTGAAAAGAATGACTTGACTTACACAACTTGTGGTTATTTCAGTTCTTCACTGATCCATTAATGGGATTGTTAAGCTGTAAATGACCATGCTGGCTGCTTGACTTCCTCCCATTCTGAAATAATTTAAAGGCAGATTCATTTTCTCAGTTGTCCCTGCAGTACCATGTAAACAAGTGTCACATAGTGTTTGTTAAACTAACTAACTGCTACTGAAGTGTTAGACAACCAGGATAAGAACAAAATAAATGTCAGGTCTAATTATTAATGCTGATTTATTTCACAGCCACTGCAGAGGCCGTAGGCTGAAGTGGATCCTTTTAATTGCTGAATGCTAGATGAAAGTCTTGGGGTAGCTCCTAGTGAAAGTCATGTCAGAGTAAACTATGTTTATACATGGAGCACTAAACAATCTCCTGCTAGAGGTTCTTGCTGGTCAACAAGGGACCTTCAAGTGGTGTCATATAGCTAAGATCACCTATTGCTCACATGTGACCTTTAAATTACGATGACAGCTAAGAAAACGTTAGTCTTCAGCAGTTGGTGGCTATTTGTATCTGGCACATAAGATGGTGAAAAACAGCTTTTTTGGATGTTTTTTCTCTCAAGCGGATGCACTGTATCAAATATTGAAATACAGTTCTCATGACACCATTTGAATTATGTTCTCTGTAAATAAGCAGCTTTACAGCTTTACAGCTTTTCTTTCTCTGCCTTCACTTACATAAATTAACCAGCAGTGGAGGGTGCTGAAGAAGAAAAAGGGCTAGGAAGAGCTAGCTCTTCCTCTATGCAAAGGTCATTTTACAATCTGTCAACTATCTACCTCTCTCCAAGCAATCGTCAAAAACTGTTTCTGAGGCAAGCTAATAGGTATATTACGATTATAAAATTGCCAGGGAACTTTACAATGTGTAGGGATCACAACAAACAACTTATCGAGATAAATTTTATGGACATCCCCTCAATTTGCCCTATTATTCAACAAAAAAATGCCGGTGGGGTAGCGGGAAGGGAGTGAGTTAGATGTTGTTTAATTACAGAATAACCAATGTTACCAGAACGACCAAGTTGCTCCTCCACCACTAATTGCACATGCAATTTTAATTTTTGTACTAAGGCTTTATCAAGTGTCATTATTTGAAAAAGATTCATGAGGTGAACTCCTTTTACCACTAGAGGCACAAGCTGGAAGTTAGAAACTCACAGTATTTGTCACTTAGACAGTGGCAATGCTTTCACCAGGGAGTAAACAAGTTTCAAGCTTCATTTAACTTGCAGACTGCAAGAGCGTGAAGCAGAAATAAATACTGAAGTATAAAGTTCTTGAGCTATTCATTTCAGCTGGAACTGGAGAAAAATATTTTGTTATTCATCTGATTCTTTTAATCTGCTGCAGAGATTATACTTACCAGCGACACCACACCAGGCAACACTGCCAACATAGGAGAACAAATCAAGTTCCTTGGGCACCAGATCTTTTAGACATTGAGTAGCCATGCTTCTAGCTTGGTTAAGTTTTCTTTACCTGGCCAGTTAGAGCTGCAAAAATGGGACTGAAGGATCACAAGGGAAACCCCACTGACACAAGAGGACTAGCGCAAACCAACAGAGATAACCAAGAGGTGGAAAAATTCATCATGAACTTAAACTTGCTGCCAACGACTGGAGTGCTCAAATGACTGGGCCTAGGCCATCTTCTGCAAAGACGGTATGATTTACTGCCGCCTGCCCTCTCCATTTTATCCAGCACAGGAACTCTCATCTACAGGGATAATATTTACCTCCATTTTGAGAAAAAAATGTGTATTTATTGTCAAAAGAACATCATTTTGCAAGGTTGATCAATTCCTTTGTTTCCTCGATGGTCAAACAAATCACAGAATCATAGGATCCTGTTCAGACTGGTGGAGACCTGGGGAGGTCTCCTGCCCCAGCCCCTTCCAAGAGCAGGCTCAGCCGTGTGCTCAGACCAGGCTGCTCAGAGCTTCACCCAGTCCAGGCTTGAACACCCCTGGGCTGGAGAGGAACCAGCCTCCCTGGGCCCTGTCACCACTGCTGGGCTATCGTCCTGGGGAAAAGGCTTCTCCTCATCTCCAGACTGAGCCTCTCATGTTTCAGCTTGTGCTGGTGCCTCACACTCTTCCACCACGCACCACTGTGAAAAATTTGGTTGAGTCTCCTCTGTCCCCTTCTGTTGGTGCCAGGGATGTTGCTGGGTGCTTCCAAATCAGTTTCTTCTCCCAGCTGACCCAGCCCTGGTCCCACAGCCTCTCCTCCCAGGCCAAGGGCTCCATCCCAGGGCCAACTTGCTGGCTGTTTGTTGAACGTGGTCATTTTTATTGACATCCTTCCTCTGTTGGAGACCCAAAACCAGATGCAGTGCCCAGATGTAGTGTGATGAGCAATGAGCAGAGCGGACAATCCCTGCCCTCCCCTGGCTTTCAGGGCCATGTCCTGCTCATACCACCCCCACAGGCACTGCTGGCCCTTGTTGCTGCCTGGTCCCAGCCTGCATCCCTGCAGGCCCCTGCCTTCCCAGAGCAGGGCTTGGCCTTTGTCCTTGCTGAATTTCATTGGGTCCTTGTCAGCCCCGCTTCGCCCCACCTGTGCAAATACCCTCAAGACAACAGCTCTGATTTTGAGTGTATTCAGTGTTTCTGCCCCCCACCACTTATTTGGTGTCCTCTACAGACTTGATGACTGTGTCCTCCATGTGCTTCTTAGGGTTCCTGATAAAGAAGTTGAACAGAACTCTTCCCAGGATAGACCCTGTGGTACCCCACTTGTTACCCACCCCCAGGTAGAGCACAACCCTCAGACCCCAAGTATCCAACCAGTTTTTACCCATCTAGTTGTCCTCCCATGCAGGCTGCAATGTCCCAGTTTGGACAGAAGAATAACACAAAAGACAGTGTTGAAAGTCTAAAGGCAAGCAGGTTGGTAGGGCACGATCAACCCTTGGTAACTCTACGCAGACTGTTTCTGATGTGTCCATCAGTGTGTGTGGAGTTGCTTCATACAATTGAACACATCCATCAAATTTTACCACAATGATATCAGTACCTTGGCACGGGAGGATGAGTAGCTAAAGCCCAAATTAAGAACACCAAAACATTTCCTTAACTGCCCCTCACCAAATAAGTTACTTCTATTTCTAAGTCCCCATGAGACACAGCCTTCTAAACACATTTTCAATCCAGGCCTGAGAGAAACGAACAACGTCTTAAAGCACGTACTCTATTGCCAAGTTCTTGAGCTAAAAACTACAACCACAAGACACTATGCAACTACCCAATCACAAGCTAACTTTCTTGAATTAGAAAGTCCAAATCTTAACTTAAATGGACAGGTGAGATTTTATTTATTTAAGAGCCAAAAAAAAAAGAATAAGCAATAAGTTGTCCAAACAAAACCATCACTTCTCATTTGAACACATCCACAAAAGGGATGTTATAGCAGGCAGCACTGCTTCTAGATTGTTATGGCATTCACTGTATTCAGTGATCAGCCTTTCCAAGAGACCTTTCAACAATAAATACCTTCCACTGGAGGGGAAACAACTGTTCTGAATGTTAAGTTTATCTTTTCAAGTTGCTATCCAACTATTTGAGCTTTAAAGCTATGCACTAGCAGCACAGTAAAACAGTTCCATTTCCATGTATTTTGAACTTTGACTCCAAGAAAGCATGTCTACAGAAGGTGGGGAGAAAGGACCTGAAAACTGCTTAGTTTTTCTACAGAGGACATCACAACAGGCAAAAAACATTTCCACTAAGTATTTGGTTTTACTAGTCACTTGTGTTGATTTAGTGCTTAGTGTTTCCAACGCTCAAGCAATTCATTATAGACCGAAGAGCGTCTTAGTTAAGTTAACCTTCAGTAGGCTGTTCAGGCTGTGGTGCTTGTTTTTTTCCATGTGTGATACAAAGCATTTTCCATTGCTTGACAGAGGTGTGTTAAGTGTTCTGACCAGAGCTGTGCAAGGGGGAATTAAGACCATCATCCTTCCCACAGACAGTCTTTATTTTGGATGTTTAACAGCCCAGATACTGAGCAGCCTAACTGCGATTTCACAGCCTCTCTCTCCCTCCCCTGCTCTAAAGACTTTTTTCATTAGATATGGGCAAATTGTGAAGCTTTTTCAGGAGGAAAAAAAATTAAAACCAGCACTCCAGGAATGTATTAAGTCAGCTTCTGCACTTCAACACAGTACACCTCTTCAAGCACCTTCTTTCAGTAAGTGACAATACCAAGCATTGTTGTGAGACAGCTCAAGGGAGGAACAGGAACATGTTTTTTCACAAACATGCTGTGGCATAAATACAGAAAGTACTGGCAGGCCTTCACTTGCACCCAAGGTTATGGAGTGAGGAGTACTTCTGCAGCTGTAAGCTTTTTCCCTTTATCTGAGGTGTCCCATTCTGCTTCTTCCAGCCGAAGTCCTTATCTCTCTCCCTTTTCCTAATCTAGCAAGATTCAGCACTTACATAAAAATAGATAAATGGATCTTCACTGTTCCAGCAAAGATCTGAAGGGGCGGGCAGGGAAAGGTATGTCCATTAAAAATGTAAGAAAATAGAAGTTGGGTTGGGAAAAGGCACACTGCAGTTATCTGAAGAGGAATGAGGTGCAGAAGGGGAAGAAGTGAATCACACGAGCAACCTCAATTGCCCTTATGTTCAATTTCTTCTGTTTTTGTTGGCAGTGTAGGTATTTTACGTTATTGCTCAAAGGCAGATCAAATACGAGGCAAAACATAACGTAGGAGCAGAGGGACAGTATTAAGTGAAATCTGTGTATTCGTAAAGGAGAGAAAAAGACAGTTTCAAAACGAGCTTTGCACTCATGCTGGCTATCAGACTCTGAACAGAAATTGGCAGTATTTAGAACCAGAGGGCTTTGCATTCAGCTGAGAAACAAAAATTATGCTGTTACCTTAAATACTACTTCAATAATCAACTAAAGCCCTATTTATGTATCTATTCACAGAAAGTTCTTCAAGAGGAATACAAACCCAACTTAACAGTGAAACCTGACCAAACAGGTTATGAATGTGCCATTGCTCTGGGAGCCCATGAGACTGCAGCAGAGGAGCTGAGACAAGGATGATCTCTGGGAATTCACTTAGTGGCCACCAGCACAGCCACCAGCTGCTGCTGCAGGAGTGCTCAGTACAGCTATATGACCTTCATTAAGATGCCAAAAAAGTCACATGACAGCAATAAAGCAGAGTCAAACACTTGCAGATGGCAGGCGAAAAAAAATAATTGTTCAAAGATAGTAAGGCATTTGTCTATGGAAGTTGGATCTGTTTTTACAGAAGGAATCCCTGACTACCCTCCAAGCCCTGCTGTGGAAGTAAACGATTTCATAATACAAAAATGAAGAGGGGCAGGGCAAAATAAACCTAGCAAGATTAAGAGCCAAACAACATCTGCAACTAAGTACAAGCCATTTTATATCATCTCCTGCTACTGCCTGGTATTCCCCACTCCTCCTCCCTCCTGCTATTTGAAGGCATAGAAGTTTTACCTGGTAAAGTGTAAAGTCTCCTATAGACTACAGAAGCTACTTTTGTGTGGCAAGGTACTATTCTGATAACTTTGTTCAGTACATTGAACTAAAGTCAGAAAACAAGTTCCCAGAGTCCACTAACTCAGGTTCCCAAAACAGATTTAAGTTGCTACTTCAACTGAATGTTAACCTCAGGAAGAAGTGTCTTTGTTGTTCTACTCCATATAGCATTTGGTATGATACTGGTGACAGCAACGAACTTTAGCAATGAAGTAGAGTTGTTCATCTTCTGTATGAGAACTAGAAAGGCAAGGGATTTTGCCTCTATTTAGCTGCCATGCAAATTCACAACCAACAAGCTGACTGAGAACTATGTTTTAAGGTTTTGTCATTTTAACACAAATACTTTGTAGTATCTCAAGTTAGGCATTTAACTGAAGAAGTTTTGTTCTAGCCAATAACTTATAATTCTTACATGTTAGGCTGATATGAAAGGCACTTTATGCCAGAAAGTACTCAGCAAAATAGATACAGTATTCTTGGCCAGAATGTTTTGAGATTTTCTTACATCCTAATCTTCGCAAGCCGGTTTAGACCACATGCATTCCAGATACTGAAAACGTCTGCAGACAGACAAGAGTTGCCAGGGCTAGCTGTCTAGAGGCTTCAACTCCCGAAAGAGTAGTGAGCTTGCTAGAAACAAATTATTTTAAATCTGCAGAAGTTGGCAGCTGTCTTCATCTGTCAAGAATGGAGTCCACAAGACACAGAAGACCATTAAGAGAGCAGACCCCAGCTGTAAGTGCAATGAGAACAGGCATTAGAACCAAGCCCAGGAACTGATCCAAGTTCTGGCTCGATGATTTTTATTGTTACTGTTTTAGAGACATGATGGATTGAGAATGATTTAACAAGTCATCACTAAAGCATATCTAGGAGATTTTTGCTTCTTCCAAACTATGTCTTAGCCTTGAATCTGCATCCAATCAGAAGTAATTTCTTCTTCACCTTGAAGGGGGAAGAAGCAGTGAAGAAGCAGGAGCAACAGTAAAGTAGCACCCTCCTGCTACAGTAGTTATGGGATGCCAATTCAAGGCCAAGATCCTGCAGCATCAGGGGAAAACCACAATTTTACTCCAGAAAAATAATCTGTCATTAAGGAAACTACTAACAGGTAGGGAAGCTACCTTTCACTCAGTTGAAGACTACCAAGTAGTTATGCGTGAAGATTAAAAGCTTCTTTCTTTACTCCAGACTTGATGACAGAGCAAAATGCCTGATGACCAGAGAACCTGCACAGTTAATTCAGTCTTAATCCTTCTCTATTGCACAAATGAAATGTATTTGTACAGTGGATACGGAACATACTTGGTGCTACTGAAATGAACACTCAAATAGTATCGTACTAAACAGTTTTCACTGAGATGAATATCACCTTCCTGGGCCCAGAACAGTTGTACAATTTATTTTTCACTCCTATGGTCACCCAAGAGAAAGGCTCCAGCACTTCAAGTGATCAGTAGTTTAGAGCAATTGGAACGAATTGAGTTGCCACAGGGAAGAAGACACTAGCTCACTGACTCTCATTGCAGGGGACATCTCTCATTACACATGTAGCAACAGGGGTTTTCGGCACCAAGACTGCAGGAGCAGGCTGCCACGATTAGCTGCTGAGTCACAGCTCTGCTATTCCTCTATACAGGTGTAGCAGTTACCAAGACCCAACTTGCACTGGCATTGCCATGAAGATTAACTGCTAACAGCCTGACACCACTGTGAGCTTGCGCGGAACATCCTTCACAGACACGTGCATAACATCCTGGCAGACAATGCTTGACCTGTCTCCATATAGCATCTCTGTCAATGCTACCTTTTAGGAGCTTGTAGTAGTAGTTGAGTAATTTTTAGCCACTGTCAATCCTAACTTAGGAGTCCAGATGGACTCCTATGAAAGGAGACCCATCCAGTCCAGTACCCTGCAGAGCATCAGTCTTAAATACAAACCTCAGTCACCTGGCAGGTCAGTACTGTCTTAGCAGTCTAGGTGTACTGCTGAAATAACTTAAGAAATACTTAAGCTGGCAGTAGTAGTGTAGCCCACTGAAGTTCCAACTTAGGAGATAGTCTATTTTACTTTAGTGCTAGCATAATAATGGAGACCAATACTGTAATTGCTTAATTTTTATTATTTTCCCCCCTTCTGAATTAAGGTTTACAGTAGTTTCTTAAAGAGCATCCATATCTGTATACCTCTAAGAGGTAACAGAGAAGATTGTTTCAATCATACATACAAAATTACTTATGTCTACAAATTTTTGGCAATCATAGTAACCCGTTTTTTCCTATTGCCGTTGCCCCAATCATTGAAAAAGACAGTGTACAGTAATCTACATTTGAAGTATTTCAAAGTGCTTGACAGTGATTTTCCAAGAATAATATTTACAAGTGTCCTATACACATATGTACAGCTGTTACAAGTTGTGGCTGGAATATGGCTTTCTATGGAAAGTGCTTTATATTTGGTCAGTGGTGTTACTGACTGACCAATCCAAGGGTTACTGATAAAATGGTAACCACTAAAAGCTGAATTGCTGTGGACAGGTATTTACAGAGTTTGTTGTTAATCTGTATAAAATAGCTATTTACATAAGTGTTCCATACATACAGAAAGTATCTTCTTTCTTCCAAGAATGGAGGAAGTCCTTCAGCCACAAACCTGGTTACTATCCCCAAAGAGTGTAAAACACATGTAAACTGGAAGTCATTCCTGATCCAGTGCTCACGCCATATCATCATCTGTGCTAACAACAGATATCTGTACAAAATAAGGACAAGTTAGCTCCAATTGTATTCATAAAGATAAAAAACAATGCATATCATCACTACACAGCAGTTTGAAACAGGGGCTAGCTCTGCAGGCTAGCGGCCACGTTGATTGCTCCATCCCAGGTACAGGACAGTAGTTGCCTACTAGAACTTTAACCCTGATTAAAAGGGCAAGTTCTCAGCTGACTCAGACCAGTAGTTTGGCTACAGCTTTCACCAGCAGAGACCTCTCCTTAACTCAAGTCAGATATCATTCTGCAGTCTTTATATCTGCTCTGAGGATTAATCTGGAGCCACAGACATGTCAATAGGTTTACTTACTGCAGGGTACGTGTGTCCTACTGAACCACTGTGTCTTCCAATATCAATTGTGAGGTCCTCTTCTGTAGTTTTCAGGTAGACAGGATTATCAAAATTCATGCTCTTCATGCTCTTGTGCTGCCAGTTACGCCACATGAAGTACCCAGCAACTGCAGCCACCACCAGCAATACTTTAGGGAGAGAAGCAGATTGCAAGTAAGGAGTACGGTCAAGTCAAGCTCCTGACTATGGGTGGCTTGTCCCACCACAAAGGGTCACAAAGGCTAGTGAATGTTGTACTCACAGACAGGAAGAACAGTCCAAGCTGCTGATGTTCCCCCAGCTGCAGGTGTTGCAGATGTTGTACCACTGATGTTGAATTCTGCATGAGAATTTGAAGTAGTGAGCTTGCTAACTGATAGGCTGGCAGACTTTGTCAGATGCAAGCACTTTCCAAGCCCAGAAGCTGCTATCACATATTAGCTTCTCAGTAACACACTGCAAGAACTGCCTAACAGGCTTCATCCTATATTAGTAGAAAGCTACTTTTATTGCTTTCTTTCTCTGAGCATTCCTGGGATTTTGTGAAACCTACAGGTTCCACACTATTGTAAGTGAACTAATTCTGTTTATCACTTGTTTATGCTGCAGCTGTTGTACTTATACTACACACATGACATGGCCTGTGTTCTCTACTTGCATGCAAAGGAGAAAACTTCAAGTAGGCTAGTGGGTCAGTTTGCATTTAATTTCTCTAATGTTTAGCAGTCTGAGTTATTGGGACCAGTACCTCCAGGAACTAGTCCAAGAGTTGGAGATTTTTCTGTTGTGCTGGTATCTTTAGCCTCAGTGTAAGCCACAGTTGTTCCAGTACCTGAAACTAATTATAGATCAAGAACCCAGTTAATCCTGAAGTTCTGCAATGGCTTAGCTATGAAAGCCATGGTAGTGAATGTTTAGCAGATGGCAGAATGATCATGCAGCTTGTTAGCTTTACTGGAAACACTGATATTAGTTATTTCACTAGCACAGCCTCTGTTGAGGGTTTTTGATAAAAAATACTTCCAAAACCAAGCCTAGACAGTTAATCAGGCATGAATTACAGGTATTTAGAGCCATGACAATAGTAAGCTACCCCATCCCTCACATGAGGTTTTCCGAGTGAGATTTTAGTTTCACAAGTTTACTGGTTAGGTGTAGTCTTTGATACCTACAGGAACCCTATAGAGCAGCCAACTGAGGACAGCGTCCTTGCATATGGTGCTCTAACTGTGGCAGTCAGAATCAACATGCAACATAGTAAGTGGCACCTTGGCATTTCTACTTCCACTCCACTGGATAAACAAGCATGCCATATAGTCAGTCCTCAGAGTAATTGCAGTAGCATGTTTGTTTGGACCATGAAAGGAGGTCCAAACAAACTTCCTCAGCCAGCAAGATTAGCCTACCAGCTTCTCAACATTGTATTTATACACTGTAGAGTCATGTCAGCTTATACCCCTTGTTTTGTAAGAAAGGGGCTCAGTATATTTTGTGCATGTGCTTGCTATCTGCAGAAAACCATGGAGGTACAAGGTCTTGTTGCAAATGATGATGATGCAGACACCAAGCATGGACTTTGAACAGCACCTGCAGACTTTGAGGGTTGGCTTAATACATGCTAGAAGACCATCCCCTCCAAGACTAATTACATCAGATTAACTCATGCAAAGCTCTGAGCCCATACTACCATATTTGCCTCCAACAGATTCAGTACCCCTACTCCTTCCCCATCCACCCTAGAAGAAACTTCTGTCATGTTACCATACCTGCACATCTCAGACCATCCTCCTTCAAGAAGTATCCAACAGGACATGCACAAGTGTACTTTGGAGAATGTTCATTTATCTGAGGAGCAGGCAGGCACAGGTAGCTACAGCCTCCATTTGCCACGTTCTCTTCACACCAGTTCCTGCCTGTTGGTACAGCAATTGACAGGAGTGAGCCTTATATTCCAGGGGTACAGCAATATTATTTGCTTAACAACTGCTGTAGTAGAGTTGCTTGTCTCTGCAGGTTATAGATTTGTACCTGCTCTGCCTAAGAAAGACCAACTGCAACTAGACCTTCTCTCAACCCCAGTGGGGGTGCCTATGTTAGAAGGCACCAAGCACTCTAAGTAGAAGTGAAGTAGACAGCTATATAGGGGGGCAATACCATTTGCCACCACCCAAGCAGCTTCTTATGCATTGGCATAACTATAAACTGTGTTAGAGTTACCTGAAGGCTGAACGAGTTCATGATACACAATGATGTCCTGTGCATCATTAAGGTTGTTCACTAGGGTAACCAACTCAGATCCAGTAAATTTGTTGGCACCATAGACTGCCTCATTCTCCCCATCAATCCAGTACACGCGGTCCTAGAAGACATAATCATTGCATCCCATTACCTCTGTGTTGCTATCAGCACCATAACTGCTAGCCTCATACTAGCAAGAAGAGGCTCTTTGACAGCTACTAGAGGAAGTTATTCTTACCTCAAATATTGTTAGAGCAAGAGGATGAGGAAGGAACATATGAGACTTCAGCACAATTCTACGGTCCTGGCCATTCAAGTCCACACTTGACAGCATATGCAGTTTAGAATCAAGCCAGTACAGACGGCTTTTTACAAGATCTAGGAGGAAAAAAAACCCAAACATATTTACTGTCTACATGGAGAAAACCTCCAAAGCCTCCTGCAAAAGTTTAAATACCCACAGGTTCGAGAATAGTTGCAGTGTTGCCCTAGTTTCTTACAATACCAGGATGCAGAAGGCTGCTGCAGTGCTGCCTAAGTGGCCTGTGCCTCAACTATAATATAGAGCAGTGCAAGAAAAATTACCATTTCAGTATCTGAGAAATGCTATCTGTGCCTGTTGCAGTGTCTCCAGGCACACAGGAAATTCCCATTCTCAGAAGCTGAAAATAGTTCTCTGAAGGATGACCTTGGCTTTTGTAGCAAACAAATTGCTAAAGCTCCAGAATACCTCTGGCACAGAGACAAGTTCAACATACCTAGAGCAATTCCATTAGGCCACTGGATTTCTGTTGTCACAAGCTGCTGTCTGTCAAATCCATTCATTCCTGCTTTTTCAATTTTTGCTGGCTCACCCCAGTCTGACCAGTACATAAAGCTGTGAAGCAGAATTTATGTTGTATGATGCACTATAGTACTGCGTAGTATCACTCTTAGTTATGACCAATAACTAACAAAGGCTACCTAAGTCAGTTATCAGGACATGGAGTAGCTGGTAGGTCTGCTCTTTTAAGAGAACCAGGACAAATACTCACCCAGAGAGAGGATCTACAGCAATAGAAGCTGGCTCTCTCAGCTCAGAGAGAAACAAAACCTTTCTTTTTGTGCCATCTAGGCTAGCCACTGAAATGGTCTTTGCAGTTGAGTCAGACCAGTAGATGTTCTTATAAACCCAGTCAACAGCAATTCCCGCAGGGTTGTGTATGTTGTCCAGGATTCTGACGTGTGTTCCAACTTTATCACGGGTATCAATAGAGGCACTGGAAAACAAGAATTACTTGCTTTCAACCCCTTCCTCCAGATATTACCACTTGGCATGCCTCAGCAAATACTGCACATGGATCTCAGGCAGACAATGTAGAAAATGCACTCATGACTTTCCACAGAGTGCCTTTTGTACAATTGTAGCAGCAGTTACTAGGATGTGCCATAAGCATACACATTGCTAGTTGTGGGGACTTGCACCTACTGTACTTTATCTTTAGGACATCAGAAATCTAGTTCTCATCACTAGAGCATAGAGAAGTGTCTTGGGTAAAATGTGAGACAGTTTAGGGGGGCACGTGAGGGTTCAGAAGCTGAGTCCATTTACCTGAAGATTGCTTTTTGGCTGAAGTCAGCCCAGTAAAGCTTTTGCTCAGCAATATCAGCATCTAGAGCTACAGTGTTTCTTAGCTGCTCTACTAGCTGAATGTATTCTTTCCTCTCAAGACCGATCTTCCTGATATCCCGGCGGTTGGTGAAAATTAGACATGGTTCTTTCCCTGTGGAAAAAGCGTAAATGTTACCTGTACTTCTAGACATGCAGTCACATACTGTTCTTTTATGGCAAGTTTTAAGAGTCATCATATTTAGTATTTGCCATTCCGCTCTTGCTAGTGGATGCTGACAGAGGTCTTGGCTGTACCATACCTCATCCTTTTCTCCCTCTGCAACTTGACAGGGAGGGTCCTCCTGCCCAGGGAGCAGACACAAGCAGTTTATGTCAGGCAGCTTTAAGTACTGTACCATGGCATCATTCAAAGTGTTAGGAGTGTTCACACAGCACAACTAGTGTCAAAACCACAACAGCATAAACTGTACATTGCTTGCTACCTCATTTTGAAGCAGGGATATAGAAGTCTTATGCCAATACTCACCAACTGCCTTGCACACCCCAGTAGCAAGATCCATCTGATAGCCACGGCTACATTCACATTTGTAGCCCCCTTTCAGGTTGATACAGATTTGACTACAGATACCAGGGTTCTGGCATTCATCAATATCTGTAAAGACAACAATTTAATTTGTTCTTATCTCCAACACCCTCAGAAGGGTCCATGTTAACCTACTTGATACTTGCCTCCACAGGTTCTCCTATCTATAAGCTCAAACCCAGCTGGACAGTCACATTCATAGCCAATAACAAGATCTCTGCAGATATGAGAGCATCCGCCATTGTTCACCAGACATTCATTTATATCTAGAAGAGAAGAATTATCCACTTCTGAGACAGCACACATATTTAATCTTAAAGTCTTAGAGTGCTTTACCAGATGCCCATTCATTTTCTAATGATGCCTGCCACATCTGATAAACCACTCTGGTACTTGAAGTCACATGCATAAGACCCTCCTCAAATTCATATCTGCTCAGCTATCAGCATATGACTTGTGTTACAAGTTGGCAGCAACAGATAAAGATTAAGGGTCCTGGAAGTTTCAGAGTTCCTAATGCCTTCAAGTGCCTTCTGCCCATGGAGAAGTCATCCCAGCAGCCAGTTTGGCTAGGATAAGACTAGCCTAGTGACTAGGTTGCTCTTGGCTGTCTGTTTGCCACCAAGGAAGTGCAGATGGGCATTCCAGACTGACATCTGACAGCTCAGAGGCTGTATCCAAGTACGTCTAGTGGTCAGCACTGTGCAATGAGTTTGTTCACTTACTACACTCCTTTAGGGGTTCATCACTCCAGTCCTTGCAGTCTCTCTGCTGGTTACACACTTTATTGATATCTATGCATTCTCCACTTCTGCACTTGAATTTGCCAGGTCCAGAGCACTGAATAACTGAGATAATGAAAATTATGAGGGCAACTAGCAGCTTCAACAGATATTCTGCAAAGACTTTATTCTTTCTTAGTTCCACACTTACCATTGTTACAACTTGCTTCATCAGTGCCATCCAGACAGTCTCTCACACCATTGCACTGCCTACTTCCATGGACGCAGTTCCCATCTTCACATCTGAACTGGTCTGGTCTGCAGGTCCGAGAAGCTGTGGACACAGCCATTACAGACTTAAACTCCTGAGGTCTGATGAAGGAAAGAAAATAAAACAGGAGCCAACCAGCACCTCCTAGAGAAGGACCAAGTTAACTTACGGCAGTTGATTTCATCACTTCCATCCTTGCAGTCAGGATCCCCGTCACAGCGCCACTTTTTGTGGATACATTCACCTGAGCCACATTGCACCTCACTGGCAGAGCACTTCACAGGAGGTGCAGGCTGGCGGCCACATTGCTCTAGAGATTCATCTGAATGGTCAGAGCAGTCAGCATCATCATCACACACCCAGCTGATGGGGATGCAAGTGGAGCTCTTGCACTGGAACTCATGAACTCCACAGGTAGGAGGTGCACACTCCAGCTCGTCACTGCCATCGCTGCAGTCATCTTGACCATTGCAGACAAAGCTCTTGGAAATACATTGCCCACTGCTGCATGTGAACTCTGCTGGACTACAAGTCACATTGCCTGGAGTAACAGGAGTAAGAGAGATTAGCAGATTATCACAAGGTGTCAGACTCTTGTATGAAGGTGTTTTGCTTTGCAGGTTCTTCAGCTGTTAGCTTACAGAAGGTCAGCGTCCTGTATAAGGCTCTAGGAGAGCCTAACTGACCACCTACAAGACACCTGGGCCTCACACAGACTGTCCTCCTTGCCTTTGGATGTTATGAGTGAGAGTTATCAGTTTTGAGTTACTGAGTGAAAATAACCTCCTTCTGAAGCAGCTAGGCTGTTCTGCTTCAGAGTGAGAGCCTTTCAGAAAACAGGCTCAAACCCTGTGAACCAGAGACAGAAGGTAAGAGAATTGCTAACTCTAGAGTACAGACTAAGATTAAGGTAGCCAGATGGTCAGCATGCACTATAGTTTGAAATTGAAGTGTTTTGTGCTGGTCCCCAAGTCAGCGGTGGTCCATTTGCCTAGATCACTGGGGATAACAGATCAAGATCTTGCATCAGTTGATCCTGTGGTATTAAGCACATCCACACAACTTACGCCAGTACAAATTATGCTGGTTTAATAGCAACATAGCTAGCAGCTCAGTATGTCTAGGCTGATAGTTTTATCAGCTTCATTAGAAATGCTGCCTATAGATTTACTTGCAGATTAAGGCATTTGCTTGCTGAATAAGGCAGCAACTCCACAGACACATAGCAGAAATCTGCAGGTCTGTGTCTCATTAGTCCATCCAAGTAAGGTGACTCTGACAGAAGCCAGCCCTGTGGCTTTGGTTACAGCAAATTCATCTCAGGACACTGCAGCCAACTCACATGTATGCAAGTCCGTTAGAACAAGCTAGGAATGCTGCACTCTAACACTGGCAGTGGCAGCTTCACTTGTGTACCAGCCTGAAGCTGTCCCCCAGCACCTGAAACCTAGCTTCCCTAGTCTGCACTTTCAGACAAGCGCACAGAATACTCCAGGACAGGGCTTTAAAGCAGATCAGCTGTGCCCTTGGCTACAAGTCACTACTACATTTTTAGGAGACCATTTGTTAATGTAAGCAGCAACTAGAGTTACCTGTTGAGAAACTCTGTGGAGAACAAGTTCTGATGGTTTGCCTGACATGTGACTAAGCCTATGACTACTGCCAAAATTAGCCAGAGACCAAAGATAGATGTTGAATAGCTTATATTGCTGTAGTTCTTAGCAGGATAGAGGAGTGTTAGAACAAGTCCGCTTTGTTAAGCAGGCTGCAATACAAGATGAATGTAGGTTTAAGGAGATATTGATACTGTAAGAATGAAATTTGTCTTCCCAGGTATACTGCCCAGCTAGCTCCTTTCCAGACAAGTCAATTTCAAATAGAGTTATGCAGCCACCGTTTCTTCCCTTACCACAATTCTCTTCATCTTCTCCACTGTCACAGTCTTTTTCACCATCACATTTCCAGGATACTGGGATACACTGGGTTGACTGAGGACCACAGCTGATTTCATTTACTCGGCATGTTCTCATATCTATTGAAAGAAGTTTAAGTTGAATTTAAGAGTTCTAAAATTTAAGAGCTACTGATCTTGGGTTTTAGCAGTTGTCCTGAAAGTTGAGACTGAAAGACTTCAGCTCTGGACAGAGTTGCAGTTAATTAGATGCCAGCATCCATTTAAGTTGATAGCTCCATCATGAAAGAGGTTACACTAGTTTGTAGTGTTTGGTAAAAAAAGATGCTTCCAGCTCCTAATGGATTAGTACTTTAAGAGTATCTGTGTAGCAGTAGTTTTGTGATTGCACACCAGTTTTGTGATTCTACACTGTAGAAGCTTGAGCTATTAACACATAGTAGTAGGCAGGAGTAACGCCAAAGTCCAGTAGAACTTGGGGCTGCAGTATTCCTCAATGTGGACCCTACTGACACAGGGAAATGAAGCTTCACAGATCTATATCCCTTGACTAGTTACCATACTTAAGACCGGGGTTGCTAACTGTGAGACCTCACAGTCAAGCCTCTGCACTTCTGCTTCCCACCCCCCAACATGTAGTCAGTCATTCAGTTCCTACACTAGCTCTGGTTATCTTGCAAAGTAGTTGTCTTTGAGGACAGTGATCACTTGGTGAACAAACCACAGTAACGGTCGGACCTGCTGTGTTGCACTTGGTGCTTCTGACTGTCAGTAAAACCTTGTACTTGCTATCTGTTACCAGGTGCAAGTGCAGAGTCTCCCCACTCAGTTCTGTATCTTTTTAAGTAGTAAGAAGTCTTGTCAAGACCCCGATGTGGCCAAAGCCAAGCTAGCACTTAGGAGGGTGCTCTCCAAGACAAGTTCATCCTTCCTCTAGGAGGAGAGCTGGGCTGCAAATAGGCAAGAAGTCAAAACACTACTCCCTGCAGGCTTGCCTGCACTGACAAGCCAGGCTCACTTACGGCACAGTTCAGCACTCTCGTCAGACCCATCCTCGCAGTCTGGATCCCCATCACACTGCCACCTGTTAGGGACACACTGACCACTGATGCACACAAAGTCAGATTCAGTACATGTCTTCTTCACTGCAAAGGAGAAGGACAGATGCTTGTTTAGAAACCAGAGCTTAGCTTGTTGGTTGCAGCTAGAGACAAGCTGCCTTGCCCTAGGAAAGTGAGGCACTGTCTTTAGTTCTTGGATGTCTGGTGTCATCTTCCACCAGTCTAATGGCAGCGCTGTTTAACACTTCCCAGAGAGTTATACTGTGCATAGAGAAACATTTATCTTCCTATAAGCAGGCACTGAAGGACTGCTATTGGTAAGGGAGACTATGCTGCTAGAATAGCTCCTGCTTTTAACACACTTGGGTTAAAGTAAGGTCTATTGATATTAATATTCAGACTTTGAACTCTGAGTTTATTATCAAGGCATTTGATTTGTCATTACAGAAGCATGGTACTATGTAACCTTAAGGTAACAGTTTAGGTCTGTTTGAGCAGACTGGCAGTTCAAACACACCAGCATTGGATATTGAGTCCATTTTGCCTCATCTCTAAAGCACCTCTAGTCATCCATCTCGACCTCCACATCTGCTTAAAGCAAGAACTGGCAGCTAAAGCTAGGCTTAGCAACTAGCACTGCCAACTAGCAAGTACTACTACAGAAGTATTATTTATTTTGATTACTTACCACAAGCATTCTCATCACTGCCATCTGAACAGTCTTCATCACCATCACATTTCCAGAGTAAAGGAATACAGCGTCCATTACTACACTGGAATTGGGATTCCTCACATTTCGCTCTCGCACCTTCAATAAAAAAAGGAACCTAAGCCCTGATACTGTTTAGCAATACTCTCTTGCTTTTCCCCCCACTGCTGATCAAGAAGTTACCCAGTTTAATAAACAGTGTAACATCAGCACGAAACCAGACCTGAGCTCCAAGTCTTTGTAGTCACATTACCATTAAAATACAGCCAGAAGCTTTCCTTCAGAGTACAAGTGCAGAGCTTAAGCACTGTGACAGTCCACCTGCCAGAAAACAGGTTCTTCTTACCAAGTTTCCCTTTCCAAGGCAGGGTCAAGTTTGCCAGGCAGAGGGGTGCATGGACACAGTAACTTCTGCTGTCTAGCACCCAGCATTGCATCCTCAAAACTCTTCAAACTTTAAGCAAAGTGAGTTTAGACTTGAATAATGTCAAGCTGCATTAGCATTTCAGTACTCTGCTGCTGACACATTACAACAGAACCCCCAAGATGTCTGTAAAGATAGCTTAGATATCTGCTCTGCAGTTCAACAACAAGTTCTCATGACTTTAGTTACTCCTCAAACAATGGCACACAGAGACATTCCTTAGTATACACAAAAAGACGTGTGATTACTTATCTGGATCTTGCTTATTAAAGCTAGATCAAGTGTAATGCTAAGAGAGCAAGATAAATTATCGCCTCCTTCTGGAATCAAGTCTGCTGTCTCCCAACTGTTAACAGTCTTGATTTGTTAGTATGCTTGAGTAAGGTACTGCTTTCTGCATGGTGCTTAGAGCTGGAGGGCATTTTCCAGAGTATCTTCATCTCTAAAACTGTATGACCCCATCCCTCAAGGGAACCTACTTTGTCTTGAAGCTGTGTTATAACTGTCACTAAAAGCAGCAGCCTGCTTCTTCAGCTGCTAAGCCAGAGGTGTTCCATGTAATGCATGTAATGCAGGCAAGTGTGTTAGCTCATGCATTGGTATTGGCTGCACATGTCTACAGCATGATGCAAGACTCCTGCTCGTCCTTGGTTTATTGCATCATTTAGTGGCTGTGCATTGTCTTGGTATACCAGGGCTCACAAAGGGCATCAAATTTTAGTAGAACATTATTTGTCATTTTATATCTTCTGTGTACGACACACAAAATGCAAGACAGTTTCCAAGTGGAAGGAAGCTATTCAGCCATTTCACATTACACTGGCCAGCCATCCAGCACTAGCCAGTGGCAAATCCTGTCCAGAGTACAAGCAAGGACAACACGGGCGATTTTACCTGCTGAGTGTTCCATGTAAATTCATGCCAAAAGTAAAGGATTTGAAACAACAGCTTATTGAGCTCTGCTAATGTTTTAGCAGTCTTACTGGTTGAGTAAAACACCAACTCACTGGTCAGAGTAAAGCCATAAAAACTTGTTTCATAGGAGCTGTGTTCAAAGATTGACAAAAACGTGAACATCAGCTCATGTGCTCTGTATTTCTGTCCCTTCTTTCCTTTTCAGGATGGGAGTTACACCAGCATGCACCTTCTAATAGTGTGGTTTTGTGAAGTTACTACTGTTTAGTCAAGAGCTATCAAACAAGTAGCTTGCCCTGTGCTAGGAGGCACACCCCAGCCAGCTTAGAGAGGGTGCAGAAGCCACGGCTATCAGTTTGTCATAAGACAGACATCACCTTTTTGTCCAGTAACCTCTAGGAGAAGTAGCCTTCTGCTTGCAAGCCCTGGTCACACGTTATTCTAGTTATTACTGTATTACCACCTAAAATATGCAACAACTGACTCCTGCAAGTTTTGAGATATTCTCGTCCAGGCTGTCGGAGTGCGAACAGTCAACCTTTCCCAAAATAGCACACTAGAGATATTAGACTAAGCTTGCCACTCAGGAGATCCCAAAATAACTCCACAGTCCTTAGTTACACTATTTCAAGCTAGAATAACCAGAAAAGGCTTGCTAAGACTGCCTAGTATATTGTGACTTACAAACATAACATCACTTTGACCGAATGCTACTGGGAAGCTACACTCAAGGCTCAATGAAACAGTAACTGAGCTTGGAGTTAACAGCTGTAACTTTCCAATGACAACCCTTACCAGCAACCATTCCAATAAAGTATCATCGCTGCTGCAGCTGAGGCCAAGTGAAATGTCAGAGCAACTACTTTTGTGAACCCACAAACAAGTAAAGAACTGACAGCACCTAACACCCATACAGGTGCACAAAGGTAAAGGTCATCATCTGTTGCTACTCCTGAAGATGTCTGTCAAAGGCCACCTGGGGTGAGCCCCAGTTAAGACTGCAGCCAGTAACTAACTGTGGTCCCCCGTCTTACACCAAGCACAGTTCTTCAATGCCAGCTAACCATTTAGTCATGACACTACCAGTCCAATCCACAGCTACTTCAAGCAACAGAGTCAAACCTCAGTTGCAACTTCAGTCACTAGACAGTTAATGATTTTTCAATCAGCATCAATCACCTGCTAATTCAAAGCTTCTCTTCATGAGCTACTCATACACCAGAATCACCTGTACACCTTTTCTTCTCCTTGGGACAAGGCTTCAGCAGATGTAGAGAACCAGCAACTTCACAGCCTGTGACTGCTAACAAGTATTATTTTACTGTTCCCCAGGTAACTACTTAATAGAAGCTTGTTCATAAGCAGCAATGTGCCCAGCGTGAAGGAGCACAGTTACAATGACTACCCAAGTTAAACTAGCTTCCTCCATAACTCTGCTGTCGCTGTGTCTCTCAGCCCCTTAAGCAAGTTGTCATATTACTTATCTGTGCAGCCTCAAACATGTGACACTTGTGTGCTGTCATCTGACACCGAGTCCCAGAAAAGCTTGCAACACTGATTGGGAAATCTTGGGAGAGCTCATACAGGAAATAGCTTAGACTCCCCCCAGATCCTGGCAATTGCAACTACTAGTAGAAGAGAGCTGGTGGGGCTACAAACTCAAATTGAGGGAAGAATCAGACTGACTTGTTGGGCTAGAGTCACCCTCCACCGCATATCTCTTGTTATGATTTCTGACCACAGTGCACTAGTAGTTTCAGTGCCAGCCTGCTTGCTCCTTCATACTACAGCTGTTTAATCATGTCTGTTGTAGGCTGGACATGGGGGCAACCCACACGACTGGGAACTGAGGAGTGACCAGGCAGACGCTTCCCCTCTTCCTCCTTGTAGGAGGACTGGCAGCAACAATCCCCTGGCTGGGCTCTTCCAGATAAACCCGGTGTCTGAACTACTGCACACAGCTAGGACTACAAAGTCCAACTACCTTTAAGCACACTTTGGCAACATAGCCAAGATCTGACACTTTAGGCCACTAGTCAGGAGATTAAAAGCCATACAACAACGCAGACATCAAATGCCCACCTCCCACCTAGAAGAGCAGCCTGGACCTCAGTTCCAGAAGAAGGAAAGGACTCAGCCAATTGATTACTAATTCCACTCAAGAGGAAAATATTTTTAATTGACTGTCCAATGGGCTTAATGCACAGGTCCCTCTGCCACGAGGGTGACAGCTTCAGCGCTGGGAGGCAACCCTGGAGCTCGCCAGGAGCAGCGCTACCAGCGAGAGCCCAGCCCGCCAGGGGGGACTCGGCGCTGGCAAGGCTCAACCTTGCCACCAGGTGGAGATCCCTTACGGTGGTAACCAGTGGCCCTGAACTAGAGCCATGCCAATGCCGCTGGATGCCACAAAGCCAAAGTTGCACAGTAGTTTGACAGCACCTTTCACGCCGCAGGCTTTCCAGGGGCTCCTCTTCCTTCCCCCACGACATCGCCCCAGTCCTCCCCGGCCACGCAGACCCTCCCCTCAGCACCAGGCATCGCCCAGGAAAATAAATAAATAAAGAATAATAAAAAAAAAATAAAA
>VWZL01003540.1:129580-184251 GCA_013396915.1 Stercorarius parasiticus | reverse complement strand
TGACTCTCAATTAACTTGTATATGATTTTATGCTTCTTTCGTATGAAGATGCTGGTTGTCAACACTCTCACATGATTTTATTTACGTATGCATATAGCATTATTTGTTATTTTTGTTAAATTCTATAGCCTTTGGTATCTCTTTTCGTGCAAAAAGAATGCACTGTACTTGAATTTGAAGTAATACATAAATCATATTGACAATTAAATGCAATAATAAAGTAATCAGCAAGATAAAACTTGCATTGTTCAGCCAAAGATTAAAAAATTATTATTTTGCCTGGATCTTGTTATGTGTCTAAGCTAAAACCAAACTCAGCAGAGCAGACAAGTCCATTGATGAGGCAATAAAGTGCAATCTGAACATGCTGTTTGTCTTACTGTTAGCAGTATGTTGAGTGGAATATATTGAAATTAGAAAATTAACATTTTAAATGATGTCATTTCTTTTAAGCTGCTTGTAGTTTTTATTTTAAGCTCTTAAAGAGATATTGTTCTTTTTATTTTTTTCACTAGTATTTGTTTAAGTACTCCAAGTGGAGGTTGGAACAATTAAGCTTTGTGGTATACAGACAGAAAATTAGATTTTTCTGCCTCAAGCAGCATACAGTTTAAGAGCTCACACAAATAACACTGTGAATGCTGATACCAAATTGTAGGGGCAAAACTCTCTCTATATTTTAGTTGATGGCAAAAAATTCTGTTTTCTTTATTCAAGCTGGAATTTCTTTCTAAATATCTTTGAATAAAAAAGTTTATGAAGTAAGTAAAGAGAAGAAAATAGGATAAAGGCAAGAAAGCTAAGTGAGAAGAGAAAGATGTTATAAACCTGGTCTTGAAAAAATCTTGAATGGGAAGCAAGAACTTCAGCATATTTGGCACTGCAAATGATAAAAGTCTTTCAGGTCTTTACCTGGAAGCTGTGCTATAATGAAATAATCCCATGGCTCACTCTAGTTCTGAACTTCTGAGACAGTAAAAGAACAGAAAATATACAGGCATCGAGGCTGAAGTAGTTCAGGACCTTGTCATTTGAAACCAAAACACTGCTAGGACAGAGTACCTGATGCCATAAATAATAAACTTGAGGTAACTGTACAAAAACTGTCATTAATGGGATGAAAGTAGAAACGCAAATGTATGAATCACTGATTGTGACCTGTACTATGGACAAATAGCTTATGTTTCTTTAAGAGATAACTTCTTCATAAAGAATCAGACGTAGCAGAGGTCTTATAACCATCTTTCTCGGCCTTTCTGGATGAGCGTCAGTTTTTTTAACAGGGTTTCCAGCCATGCTTTCTGAATCTGGGACAGTAGGCATAGCCTGAGGTAGGGTTTTCTTCTTTTCATTATGTTTTTATTGCAGTGATGCTTTAGGATGTACCAGTGTTCCCCTGTAAAATGCCTCTTTTACTTTGTTTCTTTCCAGTCACTCTCAGCCCACTCTAGGGCCGAGTCATCCCGAGACATTAATGTGTGAACATCCCAGGAAGACTGGAATAATATGAATCGCCTGCATCTGTATGATAAAGTACTAAGGCCCTCACAGTCATCAGCAGTGACAAAAGGCTGCATGAGTGAAAAGAAATGAAAACTCCAAGTCTGGAAATGATTGCAGTGTTGTTTTTTTCTATTTTTGCAATCGGCGTATCAGTTGCTAAACTTCATTTTGAGTGGGTAGATGGTCTAAGTATTGCCTCTGTCAGTCTCAAGTACTGCCCTGTTCCATTGCAAATGAAGCACTGATCATCTGGGGCTTGCTCTAACACCAGGCTCAGTGACAGCTCACATTATTAAAGAGAATGCTCACCCGTAAAGTAGAAAACTGCTGCTTTAATGTGTCAAGCAATCTTTTTTTTGTGTGTTGTCTGTCAGACTTGCAGCTTCTTCTGGAACTGGGTCAAAGTTTGCATCTGAAAACATATACTGATAACCCTGTGAGTTAAACAGGAGTATAGCTCCAGCCAGATCTCTCTAATTGCAAATCTTACCTGTTTTACAGTTTTGTTCATCTCCTTTGTTACTGTCTTCTTTATGTATGTTCACTATTAGTATTTAAAGATGCTAAGTGACATTTAGTAGAGAGGCTCTTCTATAAATGATCAGGTTTGTATGCTGCAGCATTGGGCACCAGCATATTTCAAAGTGAAAAGGTTTATGTAAATTCATTGCATGAACATCTAACATAGAAATGCTATTTTGAAAGACACATATAATAGGTTATTTTTAAGAACGCATCTGTCAGCTGTGCAGCACTAGTCACATTAAATACTAACCGCAGCTTCGAACTTATAATGTAGGAATATCCTTAGGACATACGTCATTATTCTACAAAATGTATATGTGAAAAGTTAGAATTTAAGTGCAAGATAATGTTTGCTCCCCACTTGGCTGCTTGATTGCCCAGACTACCTAGAATCAAGTTACAGACAGGTGTCATAGTGTGAGGATTTAGCAATGGCTGATTGCTTTGAACACAAGCAACACAATGCTTTCTAACGTGCACGTCAGGATGTATGTGTTCTATGCATAAATGACGAGGTAGATGAAGATCTCAGAGGTAAGACACTCAGTGAAACAGACACATTTGCACTCTGGATGCTATCCTCAAACTACATTTAAAACAACAGCAAAGTAGTATATTTTTTGCAGCGATATTTGTTAATGTGGCTGCTAGATGTGTCAAGGTCTGAGGGGGTATGATCTGTCATTTTTACTGCCTTGCCTTCTAGATGCTTGTGCCAGAGAGGCCATCAAGATGTACTGGCTTTGTGTGTGCATCATCTTCTCATAGTTGTAGTGCTCTGAATTGCTGTGACCATATATTATCCTTCTGGTCTGACACAGGTCACAGCTATGAAAACACAATTTGAAATTCTAACAGATTTTATGTTATGTACTGCTAGAAATGAGAGAAATGCCCTGAAATAGCAATGCTCATTGATGATTCCAATGCACTGGTTATCTTCATGCCATTCATTCCACATGAACTCTATTTATCCCCTCTTAGTTGAATATAATATTAATCTATCTTAGAATTCTCCAGTAATCGCCTAAGAAACTGTCTTATCCCGTTGTCTCCTCTACTGCTGTGGGACAGGAGCGTTGTCTTCAATGAGGTGACAAAAAAGATGGTAGCGCAAATTTATTCTCATTATAACTCCACTGGAGTCAATTTTGAAAACTCAGGTGTGAATTTTGCTTGCTATTTCTTTAGCCTTGAATGTTCTAGAAGCAAAGAGGACATAAATATTATGCTAAAGATTCATAATAAAATATTTTGTTACTGCTCTTCTTGCTTTTTATTGGGTTAGTCACTGCTGATTCTCAATCTACAGGTGAGAGTGACTGAAACAGTTTGAATTTTAAAAAAATAACTTCTTCTAATTCATAGAACATCTTCCACTCCTCCTAAATGTGTTCCTTCTTTCATTGTATCTATGATAGTGTTCAGTGTTAAGCTCAATCTAAACTAATTTCACCAAAACAGTGCTCTACATGGAGCTTTCTTCTCCAAAACTTCCCACAGGCATGTATGAGGTTGCAGTCATCCATAGCAGATGACAGCTTCTGCATTATGTTCCTTTCTCTTTGATTGAAAACTCGTAGAGCCCTTGGACTGCAAAGGACTTGGTAAGTGGAATGCTGTCAGAAGGAATATTCTGTCTGGCAACAGATATTTGAAGTAAGCCCAGTATCAGCCGAGAGAGTCCAATTTTCTGGTATTCTCGAGCACAACACCAGAAAATGAAATTCTTATTTCTCCTCTGCAACTCATAAGTCTTGCATACCATAGTGCTTTATAAAGGAGTACACAGGTATAAAGTAATTTGATGTTTTTACTGCTCTAGAGCTGTTTTTGTGAAACTTGGTTTCTGCAGCATCCTTTCCACTCTAACAATGCTTACATAGCACTATTTTAAAGAAACTAGTAAAATAGCTTGGCACAGCCACGAGAATGAAATGCTTCTCTAACCTGTTCAGCATATTCTCTACAGCTTTTATTTTACCTCTTTTCTTAATCTCTGAGTGGAATAAAATGCTAGATGTTTAATGGCAGAAGAATATAAAGCTTGGCCATAAGTTTACTGCTGCAGGACTGCACTATAAAGAAGTGTGCCTTGCATTAATGAGTAGTGAATGCAGTCATGTAATTTTGCTTCACAGATCAAAAAGGAAGGGGAAAATGAATGTTAAGCCTTTTTCTTTTTTCTTTTTTTTCCTCTTAAACGATGGAGTTGTTATTCCTTGAGGAGAGGTAATGTTTGGATGCTGTAAGGAAGAAATTCGCATTAAATTTTATTTAGAGAGTGATTTACAGAAGTCATCAATTTCAGTTATAAAATCTGCATCAGATTTCCAAGTATAAACACTCTGGGCCTGGATGCAATCCTCAAATAGGACATTATTTTTTTGTCCTAGTCTTCTCAGTACCTGCTGAAATTGTAGATGCAAGTCTTGCTTTTGAGCAATCCGGTAGCTAAATGAGCAAAACATGCCATTATTCAGCTACACTCTCATTTGTCTGTGGAAACCTCACATGACTACTATTTATCACTATCTCATGCACCAATAGCAATTCTAACCCATAGTTCATGAAATGCTTTTAAATAGAAAAGCCCCTGTTTTCCTTTGCTTGGCAGTGTTTTCTAGGGAGGTCATGTCCGCTGGAGAGACGCTCTCTAAGATTTAGAGATGATAGCTGTTATAAGCTCTAAAGACCATAGGGTTTCCAAATACAGACATGCATTTTTGCAGGGTACTCATAAATTAAGATTAATTATTTGTACCCTGGATGAACGATTCTCTCCTGCCTAGTTTCCATGGACGTGATGTGTCTGAGTTACACCTCAACACTACTCTCCGCAACAGTTTTCTTGAGATCCTTTTCTTGTTTAAGCTGCCAGTCTGGAAGCTCACTCTGGGCTCTAAAAATTAAGCTGGGTTCTTTTCACCTGACACTTTAGCAGCAGTAACAGAGGCATTCTGGGCATGTTATACCCTGACCTACCTCATTGCAACTTCAGTTCCCAGCACACACATCATTACAACCTTGATTTGAAGACGATGAGGCTTCACAGGCATAGCTGAAGGCCAGGTCTACCTTCCAGACTTATCCTTCATCATGATGATGATGTGGGAAACAGAAAAAAACTGTAGTTGGATTGCCCAGGGTCATGACATTTTTCAGATGGACTTTCAGGAAGCTATTTGAAGCACAATGACTATAAAACCACCCAAGTGTCATCATAAAAAACCATCCTTTCTGTTTTTCAGTGAAGGAGCTTGCTTTCAGCACTCTGCCTGTAAGTCTAGTGGGTGATCCCTGATTCGTGAACAAAACATTACTGTGCTCTCACCTTGTGCTTCCCATCTCTATGGTAACAGATGGGGCGGTATGGGGGGGATGGGAATTAAGCATCTAGGTAATAGTTAACCAGACGAAACTGCATGGAATAATGATCACTTGTTTGCAGGCAGGGGAAAATTCTCTGCTAAGTGGACATAAGGGGTAAGGCTGACCAAGTTTGGAGGTGAGGAGAGATACCTCTGCATCTGTGGCTCTAACCTTTGGCGCATCTGTATAAATTTTCACTCTTTGAAGCTTTCCCAATTAAGTTCCTGATAAACTTGGATATATCTCTTGAGTTCCTGATATACTTTTCTTGAAAGCTTAAGGTCAAATGCTGGCAAGCAGTTCAGGCAACACTTGGGGATATCGTCTAAAAAGCTGCCTCCAGTGACAATCCCCTATAACTTTAGGGCTATCTCCAAATCCAAGGATTTCTGCAGTAGTTTTGGTATTCATCTGCTGCTACTCTGCTTCCTGAACTCTGGCTGCTCCTCATTACACGGTCTTCCAGGGCACACAAGGGCACTAAGGCTGCCACAGGGACAAAGTACGTAGATGCGGTAGGCTACTTGACTTTTCTGAGCAGTAAATTGGGATTGCAGAAAGGCATCACTATAAAAATTTGATTCAGTCAAATATTGGGTTTTGCTGTTAACCATTAGATTCGGGAAATACTAATTTATTTTTTTCAAAAAATGTTTGTTAGATAAGAAACAAAGTTTAAAAATATGGTAACCCCTTTCTTTCTTTATATTGGTTTTGACTTTAGAGGAAACAACATGCCTCTGTACTCTATGGTGGTGATATTTTTAAGAAATATTTTTAGTTGCTGAGCAAAAATATCAATTTTAATTTTTTTTGTACCTCTTCTTTAGGGATAGAGAGAAAGGATCCATTGGAGAGGGTTCAGTGTAAGGGTGGTCTAAAGAAGGAAGCGATGTAAGGATACAAAGAAATGTAAGGGTGAAGAAAGGAGAAGGAAAGACTGTCTGGATAAGAGTGATGTGTCCAGAGCCCTAAATGTGGTCATTATTGGTTACCATTCATGTTCATGACTGGCAGTCAAGGTTACCTCAGCAGCTATTAGGACTTTCTGGTGAATATAGATGACACTGAAGTAATGTTGTTTACTGAGAGTCTGACAGGTTTCAAGGATAAACTACAAAGTGCCACTGATGAAGTCAAATGACAGGGACACCACAATTTCCTTGTCTTTAATTTTTTTTTCTAATGCGTCGTGATCTGCAAAGTAATATTGATGCTACAGTAGTTCCTAAAATAGATGCCATTATGTTCATTAGATGCTTCACATCTGGATATCACAACCAGTAACTGTTGTAAGAAGGGGAGGGAATGTCATTTTAATCTTTTCTGAGTTTTCTTGATTAGATATCTCAGACTTCATAAGCATTTATTTAATTCATATTAGCATTTAACAGTCAAATGCCCTCAACGGTGAAAAATTACCCTAGAGGCTGCATAGAAATTAATGGTTATTTTGTGACAGATCTTCTCTCTGACAAGGACTTAAATATTGAAATTCTAATTTATTTATTATGCAGGAAGATGACATTTTATCCCTCCAGCCATTTGACAGGAAGACACTATAATTATGCCTTTCCCTAGGTTCCCATTTTCCCTCCTGTACCTTTCTGTGAGATTATAAGAGTTCAGACTCCCGTTCCCAAACAGGTTCACCCTTACAACAGCACATTTGCAGTAATCAATGCAAATGCAGTGACTGGTTCTTTCTAGATCATTTCTTCAAACTGAAATTTCCTTGCCTTCACGGGCTGTTACGGGGATGACAGATGGCAATGTATTTGTTAGGAAAAGTGGAGGTGACTTTAATGCACTCTGTACGTCTCTATGCCTGCTCTATTATTAAGCTCTGATTTGTTCTGAGAGAGCACAAAAGGCAGCCACTGTATCAGAACACTATCCTGCAAAATGGGAGTTGTGGAAATGTTACATGTAGTTGTGGTTTGTTTGAGTAATTGTCTGTAGGAAGACTATTATTAATATATTGCAAACAGAAACTGAGGACAAGGAAACACAACCAGAGCAAACTTCTGGCAGTTACATTGTTTATGCAGACATTCATTTATGCTGTAGAAGAATATTGTGAAGATTTCTGATAATGCTGTTAGTGGATTATAATATGAGCAGTGTGTCACATGCACAGAAAGGGCTGTGCAACTATATCAGTCCCTAAAGACAGCTAACTCCAAACCACATCTGATATTTTGACATTTACTTGCAATGCCAGTCTTGTACATCAGCTGGAGCTGTCATGCATGACTTACTAGCATTTCTGAAAACAAAACTAAAAGACAAGAATTTGGAAGAAACTGGAAAGAAGTGGCTGGACTTTAAAAATGTGAATTTTGGAGGGGCCTGGGTAAGCACCAGGAAGGTGCAGCAAAAGTGTGCGGACACAAGTGTGTGGACACTGGGCTAGATTCCATGCTTTCTCACGGTGTTCCTTTAGCCGCAGCAGGTGAAAGGGGCCCCTCCCCCAGCACACTTAACTGGGAGCCAGTCACACCTCTCACCATCTTGGGCAACCCCAGCACCCCCTGTGCTAATGTACTTTCCCCAGCAGCAAAGACAGACCAAGGAAGAGGAGTGGTGCTTTAGGTGAAGGGTATACAAGCAGGGTAGCCCACAGGGTTACAGCCAGGCCCTTTTCCTGGCATGCCTTGGCTTTTTGGTTAAAAGTGTGAATAGTCAAGGCACCCTCTTTCTAGCCTGGGGTGTGAAGTTGGGGGTATCTTACAACACAGGGTGATAGGGCCTCTCAGATGCACTCAGAAAGCACTCATAGTCCTCTCTCTCACAGCCTGGTGTTGGAAAAATATATTTCTTGAGCTTCTTGTGTCAAGGAATTGCATTTCAGTGGTCTCTCAGGACCCTCTGGTGAACTTCATAGCTTGTGTTTGTCTTCCAGGGTCAGCAGTAGTGCACCAGCTTTGATCAGCTTTGATCATCGTAAAATCACAGAATCATAGAATGATTCGGGTTGGAAGGGACCTTAAAGATCATCTTGTTCCAAACCACCTGCCATGGGCAGGTACACCTTCCACTAGACCAGGTTGCTCAAAACCCCATCCAGCCTGGCCTCGAACACCTCCAAGAATGAGGCATCCACACCTTCTCTAGAATGAGTTTTGTTTTGTTTTCTTTTCTAAGGAGATTGATATTTTTTAAGATGACAAGTGGGGAAGCTTAAGCAAAAGGTCCGTTCTGTATGAGAGGAAGACGAAGATGGTAGCAAAGAAAAAAAAATACATTGGCGTATAAAAGACTCAATTCTGCTTTCCCGAAAAACTCCTGCCTTCTGATAACGTTAATAGGAGTTCTGAATATTCAAAGGACAGGGGTTCTGTCACTACAAGTTTCTATCTGCAAGCACCCGAACACTAATAGTTTGTTGCTGTATAGCAAATAATAAAAAAATTAAACTATACTGCTCTGATATGAAAGATAAGCTGTGATTAAAAGAGGATACTTTATCTCTTCATCCTCAGAAACCCCTGAAATATGAAGTTACCTGTTAGAGGGGGAAAAAATCCACAACAAAACAACAAAAAAAGACAAATTACCGTTGCTATTCTTTGACATTTTGAAATAAGTAACATTATGATTCTCTTGTTTGTTCAACATGACATTTTATAGTTTCTCAACATTTTAGGATAAGTACTGAGAAATTGCAAAAGAGAGTATCTCAGAAACATGTTATTGATTCCCATAAGTTCTGCAACCTCCCAGATTTTTGTTATATGTATCCATTCTCTCTTTGTTTTGTCTTTTTTTATCTGCTAAAACCAAACATACATACTCTGGAATAACTCCAAATCTTAAAAAGCTACTATTGATCAACACATCTGAGTAGCTATTCTTCAGGAGCCTTTGTGATATGAAGAGCACTGATCACTTATGGCAAGATGCAAATAATTGTGTTCTGGCTGGAAATTAATAACGTGATCCTGAGTCTTCTGAGTCTTTGGAAATTACTCTGCTGCCCACAATAAAGTGGGTTGGTTTGTTTGTTCGTTTGTTTTTTAACCGATTGCAAATAAGAGAGGTTTTTTGATCGGGCTTTTCTCAACGTTACAATTGTGCATAGACTTTTCCTGTTAGTGAAATAGAGCAGATTCATATGGTTTCAAACTAGTATGCATGTGTATCATTGGTAGGACCTTTTCATGTCGTTCTAGAACTGCCAAAAATGTGTGACTGGATAAAAGGAGAAATCTACACATAGATGCTACAAATACTTACTCATTTGATTTAACATCTCTTCTTTCTAAGGCGTGCACACTCCTTAAGCAAAGAAAAGCAAACATAAAGCCTTATTTAGATATAGGTATGGCTTTTTTTCAGCCATTATGATTTATTAAAGTCATATTTTAAACAAATCTTTTTGTGCAATGAATATGGAATATGAAATACACTAAAGCAACAAAACCAAAGCTGTACATGAAATTTTATGTGATTTTGAGTTTATGTGAGTGGAGATATAGGACTTCTGAGTACTGTTTTGGGAGAAATAATTTATTATGTCAGAATAAGGAGAAATATTTTGATATTTAGTTTTCAGAAGCACCTCCTTTATTTAAGAGCCCAGAAACCATTTCTAAACATAGCTTAACATTTTGTCCCAGGCTAACATTAATAGCAAGTGAGTTCCAAATTTTATCATTTAAAATATAGTGCTATGGACTAAAAGAAGATATTTTTAAAAGCCATTTAAAAAAAAAAAATCAGAAACTTCCCCTGAGCTCAAATTATATTAATTGTCTTTTAAAATCAGGTAAATACCAAGTCTCACAAAAGTCACAAATAGAGAAAAATCCTATTTCTGCATTTGCAATCTAGTAAACTAACTAACTTAGAAAGGACACATCACTACAGGAGAACCCTGGTGGCAAACAGCCTGGAAAACACTGTGAAATAGTAATATTTTTTTAACTTTGTCAATTTAATTGCAGTTGTTTCCAACTTGGTTGCCCATGTATGGCTAAGAGATTCAACAATGAAAAACAGATGAAAGTTCAAAGGAACTCTAATAAAGTTTAAAAAGCCCAAATATCTATCAATGTTTGATCAGGAAAGAGATTGCTTTTCCACTAATAACAACAACAATATTTTCTTAAGATTATTGCAAGATTTAACCAGGTTTCCATTAAAATTATTTTCCAACTGTGTTTGTTTCTACCGTTTACATGTTCAGCTTCTGTACTGTTATTTTTGCATGTGGTGCTCAGCAAATAATGTGCAGTAAAAAGTCATAAATATTTTTTGTATTTTCAAGCCAGAAAACCAAAGCCATGTAGACTATCACTCTGTGTGTGTGTGTGTGTGCATACACGTGCATGTGTGCCTGTGGCTGTTTGCGTGACGTTTACAATGCACCACTTTTGTGCGTTTCTGTCAGAGCTAGATTTCCTCCACAAGACTTCTGCCATGTTTGAAAGCTTGTCATGCTACGGACTGCTCAGACTAAGAATAAACATTGCTTTAAACATACTGCTAGGAGAGAGGGAGAAAAAAATATTCTTGTTGGTCAGGTCAGCACAGAAGTTTTATTGCAGTACAGAAACATGTATTCTCCAGGCTTCAGCTAAATGTCCTTTGCGACTCTGCTGTTTTCAAATTTTGAAGCCTGCCATTACATTTAGCATGTGTGTATTACTAAAATGAAGACCCTGAAAACAACATCTGTACTTCCTCAATTATAAAGTGAATCTTCTTCGTAATAAACAAGGTCTATGCTAGGAATTCTACTTATTTTTGTATATATTATCTGATGTAAACTCATTAGCACATACTGGTGTCCTGCTGTTGACAAGATAATTCAGAAGTAATACAGAAAGTATTATATACATATCGATTAATAAAAAAAGTTAACTTGTAAGTTTCTGCATTAGGATTATGCCTAACTCTTCCATACGAGAATGACGGATCCCTGGCACTCATTTTTCATGATAGATATCATTTTAGGGAAACCTGTAGGCAGTAAGCTATCTGGGTCAGGAAATGCCGTCTTGTCTGTTGGACAGTGTGACTCAGATTCATTTCTGACTCTAGGCATCTGGCAAACTAATTTGTTTTCTTGAGGACTTTTTCTCTCTGGTGTGAGGATATTACTCTACTCTTCTCTGAGACACCTCAGTTTAATTTGCCTAAGGTTAGAGAAATCCATCTGCCTTCATGGCTGTTTAAAAATACAAATAGTCTCATTCATTCAAAAGCAAAATTTTGCTCTTCTTGTTGTGTTATGTGCATGCAGATTTTCCTGGCCTAACACTTGCAACCTCCTTCCTCCACTGCTCAAATATGACTTGAGTACTTGGCACTCAGATGCCTATAATTTCTTCTGCAGTCCCTTCCCCATTCCTTTTAACCCCACACAATATTTTTCACTGCTAGGATTATCTGGATCCCTTTCCCCACTGCATAAGTCTTACATTTATAGTCACTTATACTTTTTAGTCCAGAAAGGAAATGCAATCACCTCTCCAGTGCAATGTTAAGTTTGCTTAGCAGCTTAGAACAGGAAATACAAATACTACATTTTAGCAGAAAGTGTAATGAAAATATATACATGCACATACAAAAAAATTATTTTTATTTTCCTAGGCAGTTTTCCTTATTTGTGTGAAGAGAAACACAAGGAGCCTATTTATCACACATGAGTGAAAACATACTTCTTCACAGGTTCAAATGTGATGTCTTGTGTAAGTTATGCTAATTTTAATCTCTATTACAGAAATATTATTCTCTCTGTTTAATGTTCTTTTCTTTACTGCTTTTTACATTCCTCTTTCTTCTGATTATTATTGTTTGGACTGATGACATCATAGATAAGGGTTTCACACCAAACTACACACACATTAAACTGAAGTAAGTAAGATTGTCCTGGCCTGAAAAACACACTTTCCCTTAGGAAATAATAAATAAGTGACAAGAACCAGGTAAAAATAATGGAAAAAAGAAGAAAGTGCTTTAACTGAAGTAGACAAAAGATGTAGAAAGAGAAAATTGATATGTTTTGAATTTTTGCTAATAATTTTGAAATTATTGTTCATACTTGGAGTTCACATGGCAGGGGTTGGGTTTTTTAATTTGTTTCTTGTTTTCATTGTAATTTACAATAGTAAGGATTCTCTGTCACAGTCTTTTCCTCATGTAAAAATAGAATAATTGTATTCACTTATGCAGTGATTGTCCTTTATAGAAATAGCCAATTGAAAAGCCCTGTCTGCCTGAAGAGCTTTCCTGAGTGTCATGATGCTGTCAGAGGAATGCCAGCATACAATCTCAGAGAAGTCTTGGAAGATGGATTACCTGGAAATTTGCTCTACTTTGTGGTTTGAATTTTTATTGAAGTACACACTATCTTTAAATTAATAATGTGGTATTTCTGGAATTAAATGGTACCTGGGAACACAATAGAATCCAGTTGGGTCATGCCTTTTTTAAAAAGAAAATATGTCTAGAAATAAAGGAAGTGAATCATTGACAGGAAAGACTTACATAGACCCACAGTAGATTAATTTCAAATCCCATTTCCCTCTCCTTTCTCCCTTCCAGCTCAGATACTCCAGCCAGCACCCAGCATTTGCCCCCCTACTTCTTGTTTTTCTGCTGTAAAAAGAGGGTGGGAGGAAGTGCATGTGTAGTTTTTATTTTCCAGACAGAGGTGGAGAACTGACATGAAGGGAGGCTGGAGATAAAATGACCTTCCACTGACATTTGCACCTCTTGCCCAGACAACAGTGCTGCAGCATGACTTAATTGCCAGAAAAGCAAGAAAAATTGTTCATGCCATTAAAGTCAGGGACAGGAGTTCTCACATTTTCATCCTGAATATAGAACAGGTTTCATGTTTATAATTGAAACAGAAACCCAAAACTCTAATTAAAAAATGCATTATTTCCAAAAAACATTCCCTTCATTTCAGCTCGACATTAGAAGGAAGCATCACTTTGCTGTTGTTGCCTTTAGCTCAAAACTCGTTAAATTTAAAACTTCTACGAGGACTTTCTTATGTTGTAATAGGAATTTTTCAAGTTACTAATACATTTCAAAAAAACCTTAATGATAATGACCACAAAATATCATCCACCAATATATGTTAGATGAGTGATTTTTTTTTTCACAGTTTTCTGTTCTTTTTTTTGTACATAGCAGATGGTGGCTTTGTGTATGTAAGCCACACTTAAAATTTCATGTTTGAGAACAAAAGTTTCTATCTGCACATATGAATATAAATATATATATACACACACACATATATACACACACACACACACACACACACATATATATAGACTTCATTGCTTCTGTCTGAGCTTTTCATTGCTTCTGGACACTGATGTTAAGAGGGAGGACTCTAGTATCTAGACCACAAGACTATATTCAGTGAGACTGGATTTTATTGCTTCCCCTATATTATACTTGCTGTTTGAACTTAGATGAGTCATATAATCATATTGTGTCTACAAAATGTAAAAAATAAAAGAGCAACCAGCATTCAGCTGGTAGTTTTTTGGAATCTTCAGGTAAAAATTGGTAAGATATTAACCTTCTCTCCTGAGATAAGTTTTTTTTTTTGTCATGAAGATTGCCCTGAAGGATGAGTTACTTAGCTTGGGGTTCGGCCATCCTTCTTCAAAGTTGTTGAACATTTGGTACATATAGGTTACCAAAAAAAAAAAGAAAAATCAATGAACATATGAAAGAGTATCCCTAAGCCTTATTTTTATGGCTCAAAAGGCAATTCAAACTTCCTCTTCTACTACACTGAGTGCTTGAAGTGATTCTTCATATATTTCCAACATAAAACTATGCTGTGGAGGGAAGAGAAGGATTTAGAATAAGAACATTGTCACAATATAGTGTATCCATGATTAAATTGAGTTTAGAAATTCAGAGGAGACCAGTCAGTGGAAAGGTCTATAACAGCTGTCAGCAGCCTCTCTTGGGGTGCTTTAGAGGATCTGTTATTGATCTCCAGGCATGATATGTTTAATTCTATTAGAATAAAGGAAACAAGGAAGAGTGGCTTTAGGAGGATGTTAATATATCAGGTAAGACCGAAGGAAAATACTGCTGTTCTTAACCATGGACTGTTATTCCTGAATGGGATAGGTAATAGATGTCTGATCAAATAATCAGTGAAAGAGCAAAATATGTAATCTTTGGGTTAAATCTAAAACATATCAGTAAATGTTCAGTAGTAGAAAAGAACAGAAAGTTTGTGTTGAATGGCTGAGAGTCAATTGAGTTTATTCTTCCCTTTATCTTCAAGAAAGTTTAGTACAAAGAGTTCTTGATGACAGTGGGAATATAGATGGAGTCAAAGAGAATATTTAGTGAAAGCAATCGAAGTGCAGAGCTGTGGCTCTTTGATGTGGAAGTGGCTTTGCAATTCAAATCAGAGGTATCCAAAGGTTTGTCATAAGTGTACCCTTCTGTCCAAACTCACTAATCACTAACTCGCCACTATAAATTGCTCCAGACCATGAAGGCTAATAATCTAGGTGCTCTTTTTTGTCAAGAAGCTAAAACAAGTTTCAGAGGGCAGCTGATGCCATCCTTTGATATGAGTCTCAGGGAGCTGATCTGAAACCCTTCCTCGTGCACTGATGATTTCCAGTTGCTTCTGCAACGGTCATGGGTGGTCAGGGTGCATAACTTCTCTTTAGATGCCTCCTCACTTGCCTGTGAAAAATGTGCTCTGGATTATACATATATAAGTGTCCTGGTTTGAGGTATGTATATTTAAATACCACACCTTTGAGATTAGTATGCTTTGCAATTAAAAACTACCTCAAACTCACTGTGCATGTCTCTACTTCAGAAACACCTTGTGACAGAATTTTATTGAAGGTCAATTTTTATTTCCTTTCTTCCTCTGCTTCTTAAAGAAAAAAAAACCACAATGCAACTGTAAGCTTTAACTTCTGTAGCATTTCAACAACAGTGCATACTGGTTTGTTTTTCTTATGCTTAATTTATTAATGCTTAATAGCAGTGTTTACTGAATATTCTGCTTTCCATGGTGCTGATTTTCATCTCTTTTCTTGTTTTTTTGTTTTTTTCTCATTTTAGATATAAACTATTCTGAAGTCTTCAGAGGAAATTGAACAAGTGTTTTCTTGTTGACTGTACCTTTAGCAACAAATCATATTGCCTGGAGACAGAACAGTAAGAAACAGGACTTTCACAGACAGCAGTAGCAGTGCTCACTCCTACTGGTATTCCCATTGTTTAGAGATGAATCCCTTTCTCAGGAAGCTATTGAAAGCAGCAAAACCAGCTACCTGCCTTCAATAGTGTAAATCAAATCAAAGCTTTTAACAAGATTAGTTCTGAATATGGGGCTTTGCTGATTCAAAGTTCTGAAAGAAAGAATTGCCACTAATTTTCCTGATTTTAGACTCATGCAAAAACCAGTTACACTATGAGTATTCTCAGACTATATCATTGATGGAGAACTTATCTTCTTCTCTAACTACATTTATATAATCACTGACTCTTTCAAAATCTGTCACTCCTCAGCAAAGGGGTAATTTTAGCCAAAAATATAGCGTTCAATACTGAAGCTGAGCTGTCTTAGAGCAACACTAAGAAAGGGAAATATCCTGTTATTCAGAAGTGTACAGGAAGACTGGAGCTCCTCTTTCCAGCTTCTGGTTGGATTCATCACCAGGCTGTTCACAGTGCTGACAGACAACCTCTACATAAAATGGGAGAAAAGTCTCTATGCTTCTAGCCAAAAACTAAGCTTCCAAGAAAGCTAGGTTTAGCTTAAATTTGTATGCACGCACACATCTGCTTTTGGGTGCAGGAGGACTGATGGAAGCAGAAGTCCCAAGCAGCAGGAGGCTGTGCCTGTGAGTCACATTTATGTGTAGCCCGAGGAGGATCAAATGAATTTGAATTTAAAAGATCAATTATTACTACTACTTACATTACTGTAATTAGGTAGTTAATAACAAGGGCATAGAGAGGTATTCCATAAATGGATATATGTATACATATATATATGTGCCTCTGTGTATGTGCGTTCTTTTATTATTATGTAAGACTTGACAGAAGTTGAAACAAAGAAAAGGATTTCTTGTTTTAAACATAGCTACAGAGTTAATCTTGAAATGATAAAGAAGCCACAGCCATTACTCTCTCTCATGCACATATGGGCCTGGAAAAGATTGTCACAAAGCTTGTTGCAGCTGTCCTTCAAAATCTCCCAGCACAGCCTCTCTTTTTCTTTTATGGGTTACACAAAGAATTAGAAGTAATTTGTTTCTCTTGAGGTCAGGCTGGTCTGTGACTACAGATGGGGGAGTAAGTCTATATTTAAGTGGGACATCGTTACCTAATAAAAATCATTGAACTTTTGATGAAATCATCCCAACTGCTCTCTTCTTCAATAAGCAAAATTAACTAATTGGCTTCAATCTGAGCTTTGAAATACATTGAGATTGACAAGAAGAAGAAACTTTGGACCACTGAACCCTTCACACTTTCCAGACCTTGCTTTTAGCTAACATAAATCAGAGCAGTCCTGTTCTCAGAACTGTGCCAATTTACCTTGACTCACGGTATTTCCACTTTGTTGTTTTTCTTTTATATCTATTTTTGGCAGGTGGATTTGCTCTCCTATTGTTGTAAGCATCTCTGGTGCCACATCGTGTATTCTTACCCCAACCTTACTGAAATACCCCCTATAGTTACATACCGAAAAAGGAGTGGTTCACGTTTCTATCTTGCTTTGCTTTTAACAATGCAATCCAGTTACATTCACGAGGCTATATGGGCTCCCTCTGGTGGCTAATTGACCTTAATCATCTCAGAGCTGCTTTTCCAGAGAACGTGTCATAGTGAATGAAGACATAACTTTGGTAGAGAAAGGTGGGTATGCTCTAATTAAAAATGGTCTGTGTTTTTTTTGATCTTAAGAAACAGCAAGGGAAGAAATGAACACAAAAAGCGGTCTAGGTATTCCCTGAAGCCTGGAGGCACAGAGATTGTATTCCTTTGTACTTAGATTTAAACTAGCCTCTGCTAATGTGGGAAAAACTTTGCTGAAAAGCTGTCACGAAAACTTACTAAGGAAAAAGCCTAGATGAAGGACTCGATCTGTGTAATCAGACTTGGCTATCTATCAGGGCGCTCTAAAGAAAGCTCGACTAAAGCAGTATGTTGTATTGAAGTTGAGCATACAAAGATATTATCTCATTGAAATTAGCGCTGTCCCTCCATGGTCAAAGGGTTGGTTCAAGAAGTGGAATTTATTCCCAGATCTATCCAGATGCTCCATTCCAGCCTTCCAGTTGCTGGGGAGAGAAGAGATGGACAACAGCAAAACAAGTAGGGTATAAGATAAGATGGACAGTGGCATAAAGGTGTCAGTGCTTTGCGTCTGGCTACTGTGGCTAGTTGTATTTCTTCATCCCAGTCCTTGCAATTGATGTGCAATCAGAGCACCATGACACTAACTCAGTCATCACTTGCTCTGTAGTTCTGGCTTTCTTGGTGGGCTTCTTGGTGGGCTGGAAATCCTCTTGGGGTCCCACATTATATCATGTCATAGCATGAAACAGTTTAGAAACTGATAAGGTGAAGTTAAAGTCCCATTTGTCTCTTTTCCTTTCCCTGTAAGCCAAATTCTCTGAGTTACCTTAGAACAGGCTATAAGGAATCATGTCAATAACCATCAAGCTAGTCTGGGTATACCTTGATGTGACCAGAAGGAGAATTTGGCCATAGAGGGAGCAAGAGAGATTAAATATGTGTAGACATAGATATACAATCACACACACATAAACATAATCTTCTAATTTCTTAAATATTTGTGTAATAAACTAACACTGTGTAAATATCTTCTGTACATTTAAATACAAAACATGCAACTATGAGAATTACCTTGTTGTAACATATTAAATGCTGATTTTTAGCCTGGATAAAATGATTCCAGAGAAAATATAATAACATCAGGTCCAACACAGCTATTGGAATGACTAATGCTTTTCTAGCTTCCCATTTATTTATTTTTCCACTGACACCAGATTTTTTACCTAGCTGACTTTTTCTTTCTCTGACATAGCAGCTTTTGCTCAGCTCTAGGACTTAGTACTCTATTTTTAGAATGGCTATTTTCTTATAGAAGAAGCAGGCACTTGAAAGGCCTGCTGCTGCATTTCAACACAAAACTTTGGTGGCAGGGTCATCAGGTGAGATGAAGTCTACAACCTTCAAAGCTGACCTGCAACACAAGGTACACTGTGGAAATGCAAGAGGTCAAAGTGCATACTTGGAAAATCAGAGGCAGGGTAGCCAGAAAGCTGGTGATTTTATCACACTGAGCTTAGATTCTGATGCTGGTTAAGACTAAAGAAGCTTAAGAGCTGCTCTGACCTGAGTCAGAGGGTGATAGTTTTCAGGGATTCTTGACAGCTGAAGATCAATAAATGGCAGAGCAGTGAGGACACCCTGTACCTGTCCCTGGTCTCTGCATGGGAGTATAAAGTCACGCGAGTGAGGGCTCGGTGCCTTCTTGATGCTGATTTAAAGCTTCTCTGTGCTGGGATTTCACAAGGCACAGTGTTGTGCTTCTTCCCTCTGTACTGCCTGTTCCTAAAACGTGTAAGAGCTGCCACTCCCTTGGTTTGGCCAAAGTGTCTGTCTTTGGCTACTCTCTGGAGAGGCAGTGCTGCATATGGGTGGTATGGGTGGCTGTTTCTGGCATGTTCTCCCAGCTTCCAGTTGCTCAGGGATTTCTCACCTGGGTAGCATCTGGGCTGCTCCTAGCAGTCACTAAAGACCTAGTCTTCATGAATGTATCAATGCTCTTGTTGTTAATCTCCCGATCTGTTTAGCCTTCACCATATGCCATTGCAAAGAGTTCCACAGCTTAGCTGGGCTTTTTCCAAATGTACTTTCTTTGGTTTCGTTCAAAAATTAAATAATACAAATTGAGAGAACCAGCTATGATACCTGTTTACAGAGTCAAATGCATTCTCCTATGAATAAACCGCTACTTAAATCATAGATTTCAATCCACTCTTTCAGGTAAATGATGCATATTATTAGATGTTGATGAGTTCATAACAGGTGAACAGATAGCCCTCTAGTACTAGGTTGCAATTTTTTAAATGAAAAAACCCAGGTGCTTTCACTCTCTGAAGTAATGCCATTGAAAACAATGTTATGAAATAGCATGTGAGAAAGAAAAGAGAGTGCATACTTATCTTCTGTATTTTGTACTGCTCTGTGTCTCCAGTCAGTATTTATACAAAGGCAGCAATATCTTTTACTGCACCTTGAAAAATTTAGATCGCCAGATCTGTGGATCTTTTTTCCTCTGTACTCTCAAAGAAATTGTGAGATTATTTTGTTAAATGTGTAATATTTTTCTGCCTCTATGGTCAGGCTTGAATTTATTGGGAGAGTAGAAAAGGGCACCAAAGCAAAGCAAGGTTTATTTTCCCACCCAAATTGATTAAGAAAGTCTTCTGTTCCTCCACTGCAATACCAAGAACTACTGAATCTGTGCTATTGTGCTAATTTTCCTACATCTTTAGTAATGTATGTTGGAAGCCGGAGAAAGTATAGCACCAGAGGTCATACAGTTTTCTCCTGTTTTACCTTTCACTGTGAGCCTCTTTGCTTGCTACATCATTGTGGAGGGAGGAAGAAAGAAAGAAAAGGACAGATCTTTACTCCCTACATATACTCACACTGGAACTACAACCATTCCAGACTGCAAAAAGAAAAAATTAAGGGGTTTGGTTGACTATTTTTTTTCCCAAACCGTAAAAGCCACATATTGTGGCAGCCCTGGGAATTGAATTGGTGTCTTCCAACCACACATCTTCTGCTTTAATCACAGGAATTTCTTTTGTTTCCTCTTGGCTCTCAGTTTGCTGTGTTTAAATAATACATGAAAATTCACATGAAATCTCAGTGGGACCACTCTTCTAATATTATGAAAATTGAACCTGTTTTCCATATGTCTCCCTGGTAGATGTTTTGGAGTCTAATCTTTCACTGTAGATGCTTGAATTGCAAGCAGAAATCATCTACCAGGCAAGCTATTCACCTATTCTGTTTCTGTTCAGATATTTAGGCTTCAAGACACCTGAGGGTGCCACGTTTAAAGACAAGCAGCTGCCTAAGTGATCTGCTGAGTTAGACCTTGGTGGCATTCAAGTATCATGCAAAATGTTTCCAAATAGTCATCCTAAGTCTGACAGCCTGTGACTCTACTAGGCATGGCAATGGGAACCCCGTCTCCCACTTCTGATTGCTTGATGCCCAGACTCCTGATTGATTACACCACCATCACCCTGCTGCTTTTCTCTTCCTCCTTTTGCAGACACATGTGATCAGGAATTTTCTGGTGGGAAGATAACACTGCTCTTAAACTTATTCTAACTAACAATCTTATTTATCAAATGCACTCCTGGCAAGTCAAAACTGAATCTGTGCAGTTAAAATATGATGCAACGGAAAGTAGTTCAAGCTGATGAGGTAGCTTGGAATGCAAAAGTACCTCTAAAAGACAGAGCATAGTCAAAATCCTGCTTAAATACAAGTCAGAAACATCTGTAATGGCTGAGAGAGAAGAAAAGGACTAGCTTGGAAACACTGAGGACTGAGGCCAATGACTAGACAATTTTATGTCAGAAATAGTAAACATAAGGCCAACTATGCAGCAAGGCTCTAGGACCTGGACACACAGAGAAAGAGCATTCCAATATGCACCTTGCTCTTTTGCCAATAATGCTAAAAGTAATGAAACATTTAAAAAACCTGAAAAAGTTCACAGAGTCTGTTTTATTTCCTGCTAAATTGAGTGTAGCAAGGATTTCACCCTTTAGAGTATCAACCTGAACATGTGTTTGCTAGATCCTTAGTAAAGTTATGATACCTGTTCTCTGTGAAATTTTTGATCATGCAAATTTAGTTATTGGCTATACATGAAGCACTTGCTGCCAATGTTAGCTTCAAATCAAGAACAATTTGGTAGTTTGTACACATAAACATGCATATGATGAGAACCCCAGGATTTAGTCTGAATTGTCAGTGTAGTGCTACCTGAACTGTTGCTTGTCAATACGGATTTTTTGTAGCAAGTGTGATGGAAATGAATGTAAATGTCAAAGCACAGACTGAAATTAGAGCAGTTTCAACTAAAAAACATTTTTCAAAGAGTATCACAGTGGCTTATATCAATTCATGTCTCTTTCCCAAAATAAACTGATGAAATATAGTTGTAAAAAATCAGAAATTATTTACTTTACTTTAAACTGTAGTTAGAATTGATTTTCTATGTTGCTTCTTTCAGCCACACCATCTGATAGGAAAACAGATATCTACCTGAACTAGGTGAAGAGGTGAATTCCTGTTCATACATTTTTAAGATGTCTAAATACAAAGGGTATTCAAATTTAAAGGCAGTTCATACTGCATACATACAGGAAATTCAAGATCTTCCCCATATTCCCTTCAACTTTGCCATTAACTAGTTGTTCCCATTACAGGCATTTTAACACCAGTTGTGAGAAGACTTTGAGATGTCATATTTTAAAAGTAGACCTTTTCCTTCGGTGCTTTCTCATTCAGGGCCTGTGTAGATGTCAGGTCAGTAAGACTGAGGATTTTAAAGCAAAATCACATTCAAAGAGGGAGCCTTACTTATGAAAAATCTGTATCTGAGACAGGAGATCTGACTTTATGTTCAAATTCAAAGTAAAATGATATAAAGCTGCCTGAGGTGATATTAAGATGTCTTGCTAGAATTGCCAGTCGGTGGGTAATTTATTGGGCAAGCTGGCCCATGCTCTGCTAGTTTGCACTCGGCAGAACTTGAGAAAATTATGCCTTTTGAGATCAGCGGTAGCAAATAAACCAATATTTGCCAGAAACCTTGACGTAAAAGCCTGGTCACAATTAACTCTAATTTAATTTTTGTTTTAAATGCTATTTTCTTGATAGTGTGTAAACAAATACCTCATTCTTCTTTGGAAAATGATGTGTTTTCTTTTCAAGTCAATATCTATATGAATCAAAAGGAATTCCCTTTTAAATGGATGACCATTACAGCACTCAGAGATCACTAGCCTGAATATGCAAAAAGAGATCAGAATATCTTTCACATCTCATTCTTTGAACCTTCCTGCCATTAGTGTGTACATTACTTTCTTATCTGCTTTCTCACAGTTTTGTGTATATGAAACCACACTTTGAATACTTTTGTTTACTGATTTTTTATTTGTATTTTTTTTTGAAACAGAGATCAGTTTTCATATTCACATTGGCACATGTTATTTGACATAAAATTTGTGGAGGTTTTTTCTAGGTTCTTAGTTTTCAGGTTTTTCATTATACGCTGACTAAATAGTGAAACAAGGGCATAAAAGATTATGGAAACCTATCCTCTTCGGTCTCTCCTGGAGGTGAACGTTGATAAGCCATGATCTAGCTATGGTAAATTCTGTGATGGAAATCTCAGCTGTTGATGTTTTTGTTTGTAGCTTCCCATGGGTTGTCCCATGAGAATGTAACAAGGTATTAACAGTGATGGGGAATAGAAGCAGTTTTTGCCTTCTTGGTTGTAGGGTTCAACCTTGAAAAATGTCTTGAAAAAAATCTTGAAAACCAGAAAACCAACACAAAATCCCCCTAAATTTGCATTTTAATGCATCTCATGATACCTAACCCAACACCAGAGCCCCAGGGAGACAATCAGGCCCCAATGGCACACTGACATTTGCAAGGAGAGAGAAAAAAGAGTACTACTCAGGGAAACTTATTTAGCATAATTTGGAAGATCACTGATCGAGAAGAGAAAAGGATGTTGATCTGTTCCTTGACCATTTATTTACTGAGTATTAGAAATGGGATGTAATAGCTTTTAATTCTCTTCATGTTATGCACTCCCACACTGATAAATGGTGTGACATTTGGAGCTGATGCCGAGTCCTTCATAATATAGCAGACCTTTGAGTTCTTGGGGCAGTGTTCTTCCAAGAGTCTCTTTGATTATCTTCCTATCACTGTCTAAGTTGACAGAGCTGCAAATGTTATTGCTAGTCATAAAATTATCCAACCACAATGTCTGTCTACATGACCTGCAGTGGTTGTGGATGCCACAAATTGATTATGCACTGTGTAAAGAAGACTTATCCTTTCATTCCTTCTAACTTTATTGCCCTTGATTTAATTAACTATTGCCACATGCTATGGGTTAAAAAGAGAGGCTAATATCTTCCTATTGTCTAGCTTCAAATTCAGAGCATCTCCGACAAGTCTCCTTTTGCTCCTAACCTTTTCAGGCAAAAAGAGTGCTGTCTATTTAAACTCTTTCTGTATGTATTTAATCTTTTTCCTATTTCTGTCTCAATCTTTATTCCATCCCCTTCTCCCTCCTGCTTACTCTTCTCAATTCCTGGCTGCACTATTCTTCTATCTATAGCCAGTTTTCTCTCTGATATGTAAACATATCAACTATTTCCAATAAAAATTGGAGACCTAGGTTCAAGTGCATCCTTAATGATACAGACTTTGCTTGATGATTTAGTAGTGGTGTTCAGAATTCTTTCCACATGAGGCTCAGTAATAATCCTTGAAATGTTCTTGTTTGTAATAATAATATTTATGCCGTCTGTATTTTTAAGCACAAAAGAGACAGTAAGGTCTTATGTATGTCTCATGGCCAAACTGAGGAACAACGGCAGTATGGGAGTTACCGTTACATTTGGTCAATAGAAGAAGAAAAATAGTGAAACCCCATGATCATCGTCATTGGTTGATCTGTCCCCATTAAAACAGACTACTGAATATGGTTATTTCTATATGTGTATGTTGAAAAATGCATAAGCAGCCATTTCTCCAAGGTTAGTACGTCACGTGCCCTGTGGCAATAAGTTTCCTATCACCTTGTGAATGAAATATGTCACTAAAGATAGGACTGAAGAACCCTGCTTAACAGTACAGGTGCAGGAAACTGCTCCTAAGCGCTTTCTTCTGCCTAAGTGTACCTCTCCCTTTCTACATCCACGTGCCAGACTGCAACAGTCTATGATATACCTCCTGAAAACCCGTACCTTCAGTACCATTGCCCTTGAGATATACTTTTACTGAGAAGTACTCTATAAAAGCTAAAATAGAGATTTTCTGTAAAGAGATATTATTACCTCAGTATCTGCAGTACTCCCACAGTGTTTTCTATTCTCAGGACCTGTGCAGAGGTAATGTTATCCATTCATAACAGGTATGCAAAGTCTTGAAGGGATCTGTGCTACCTCAATATTTCTTAGCATCAGAACGTTGCAGCTGCCTACTTACTGCCATTGCATTTTTTTCTGTATAAAGTGTGTTTTAGTGGTGAGCAGAATAGAGTGCATTAATATATACTTTTCTGCTTTTGCTGTGATTATAGTGAAGATAAGATTTTATTACTGCATATTGTTTATCAACAAGTTTTTCCTCTGCTGTTAGAAACAAGTCACTCCTGACTCAGGAGGAAGAGTGCCACCTACCGTATCTCCGAAACTATTTCTCCAGCACAGAGGGGCTTCTTAAAGAACTCACAGAACTGACCTAGTCCAAATATGTATTAGCCTCTAAAGAATACAAAATCTCAGCACAGGGCGATATATGCATAGGCTGGTTAACAGCTAAAAATAGGTAAAATGTTCAGTTAATTACACCATGATAAATGAGTTGGTCTGATAGAAATTTCTTACCAAGAAATGAAGACTCCTTGCCATGTAGATCAGGAATAACAGAGGACACACAAGATGTCACCAGGAAATTGTAAATGCTTTTTCCTCCCAGTTTTAAAAGTATGTTTCCATTAAAACAGAATTACAAGACCAGACATATATATGTACAAGCAGTTAATTCTGGGTGGAATTATATGTGCAACTAATGTTAAATCAGTACAGAATGCTATTGAAATAAAGAAGTTTGATGCAATATGAAACTCACTTTGTCATCATTACTGGCATGAACAAGAGTGTGTGTGGTTATGTTTAGATATATTGGCATAGCTGAACTGTGCTAATTCCATTTGGTTCACTTGCACTGGCAGATTCCTTATTCTGTTACGTGGAGCAATCTGCAATTAGACTCCAGTACAATGGAGTTGCATTAGCTGTCTATTTGTTCTGAAGGTGCAAGTTTCAGATATGAACCCTGAACAAGAATTTGCTGGCCTCTGGGAAAGTCCTCTCAAAACCTTTCAGATAAGGAGCCACTAAGATACTTGATGAATCCAGCCCATCTGAGAATAATTGAAAGAATGAACAATACATCTTCAGATTTCAATTCCCTGGGCTGTCCATTTGGATGCTGGGCATACAAAAATGCCTTCAAGGTAAGGATTGCAATTACAGAGCTAACAAGCCCCAGCGTACATCCTGTTCAGGGAATGCTGCAAATTTTTAAGTAATAGAAGTTCAAAATCAAAGTTATTATCCCATCATTATCCACACTATAGTGTTCCCTTGCCAACAATGAGCCAAGATATTTTAAAAGACTATGCCTAGAGTAATATAAACAGGACACTTTTTATGGGTATATAAAAGCAAAATCCACAGAAAGGAATTAAACAGCAACAGTAATATACACTTGAATCACGCTCTATCTTTCATAATAATTTAAGAAGTCTATTTCAAAGGTGGTTTGTGGAACAGAAGCTGAGAAGTAACAATAAGACTGCTCAGTGAAATTTAAATTGAACATATTGTATCTTTCATGTGAACTTTTAGAAATTCAAATCACAAAAGAACCTTCGTAATGATATAGAAAATGTGCAAATTAAGGATCAGATGCTTGTCTGGACTCATTGGATGAGAATTTTACCGTGTCCGTCTTTTTACAGACTGGCATTACCTATTAGCCCTGCCCCCACTTCTCAGATTTAGTTGTGGTGTTGCAAAATATATATGGCACATCTATATGTGAAGTATCTATGGAAGGGATTTCCAGAGATAAAAGGCTATTAACTTACCTTTCTTTTTTTTTTTAAGGAGTATTTAGTTTGGTGATAACATAGATTTTGACTGTTTCTAAGGTGGGGGCAGCTCAGTTTGGCATGAGGAATGCATATTAGGATGGCTGGTAATAGATGACAAAGGAGTGCTTAATTTTCAGGGAACTATTTAAATGAATGTTTTGGCCCTCCTCAAGCCTGACAGATGCATGCTTGAGGGAGGAAAAAATCAATTATTAATAATAATCTCAATCATGCTAAGAGAAGTAGCAACAGAAACAGGATCCAAAAAAGTGCTGCATAGGGAGAAAGTAAGCCGAAAGGAGGAATGTGGTATGTGTCTTGATACATACAGTTGCAACCCAACTACATTGTGGAGGTAGCAGCGTGATAAATTGTATTCATCATGTGTTATTGATTGCTTCTCCTGTCCTTTGTTCACTAATTCATCTCAGCCTTGATCACTTTAACATTTCAAAACCCAGATCAGTTTTCCAGGGCCATGCAGAGAGGTAATATTAGCAGTAAAAACAAAACCAACACCCAGAACCTCAATTTTCTTTCAGTTAAGACACCAAGAATTGTGGGCTCAGCACTATTTTGAGCTTTCAGGAAAGTGCATAGTGGACAACAGAAAATTAGATGCCTTGGTAAGAGTAATAGTAAAGGGAAAGAGTGTTTCCCTGAATTTGAAAGAGAGTAAATTAAGGCTGTTTAACCATTGTTTAGGGAAATAAAGGTTGTTTGGCCTATTCTTGAGTCAAGGGATGTATTGGACAAGAAATGCCTTTCTGAGATTCTATGGGTTTTTGTCTCTTTTGATCTCAAACTTATCCAGTATAGCTGTAGGAGGTCATAACTTCCATGCTCATGCAGCCAAACTGCATTGCAAAAGCTAAACTGTACCTCTCCTTACTCCTTGTGAATTCAGGAAGCCAGACCTCAGGTTGCATTTCACAGAGCTTGTTTCCCAGCAGCTGGGCTGACTTCGGTACCATACACATTTTGTCATACTTGAACCAACAGTAGGTGTTTGGTGTTTGATCTTGTGAATTATTTTGTTGGAACCATTGAAACACTGTTGGCAGCACTATGTATCAGAGGAGGTACTGCTATGGTGTAACTTTTATCTTCTGCAGACGCAGGGACAAACTCCCCACTGCTACAAGTCTGTGCCTTAGCCGCTCCAAAGCCTGCTCCGAATTCAGTGTCTCAGGTCAGAGGAGTTTGCTGTGTAGACAAACTTTTTGGTGGAGAAGATGTTTGAACCTCTCCACTACCCATGAGTGGGGCAGGACAAATCCCATAATTGGTCAGATCAGGACAAGGATTATGGAGGGAGCTGGTACCACCTTAGGACTTCAGTTTGCTACTTGTATTAAAGATGATTGTGAATTAAGGGAGTTTTCTGGATCTAGCTTCCTGTATCAACACTTTTATCTTCAAACAATATATCTTGTTTCTATTGAACTTGGCTTACTTTCAAATGGGATTCAACTGAATCAGTAAAGTAAATGGGCAGCCCTGGGGAGAGCCCCCTGGCTCCAGGTGGCAGGAGGGAAAAGCCTTGTTCTTTGGCTACATATATGGGAAAGACCTCCTGCTCCATGCATCCCATCTGCAAGTGGCAGTAGCAGCAAGCACAACTTCCCAGCTCTCTAGAGTAACTGAAGGACTGTAAGGTTATTTTTCAGCCTCCTTAGCAGTTTCCTATCCTGGACAGTTATCCACCTGCCTATGTCAAGTGCCTATGTCTGTAATCTGCCTGCAATCTGAGTAATCTGCCTTTAGCTTGGCAAAGTATTTAAAATATGGAGCTAGTACTGAATATCTGAGTAGTGCTTTTATGACTTTAAGGGACTGATTACATTGTAAAAGGTAAGCATGTGCCTTAATGCTTTGCTGGAGTAGGGCCATAACACTCAATAGACTGCAGAATAATTTAAGAATAAAATTAAAAGAAATTTCATCCATACAAAATTTGACTAAATACATGCTAACACAAGAAATGGACACAGACCAAAATGCTGTGTTTAAATAACTTTCAGAGACATTTGGAAGGGTGGATGCAAATTAAACAGGAAAGCACAGCAGTAGTTACAAACCCAAGAAGTTTGCATTTCTATAATCTGAAGCAGAAGGGCAGGTCAGCATAAACAGAATTCAGGAGAGGTCTTAGAATCACGGATTTTAAAAACACAGATCAACTTCTCATCCATGTGAAAGCAACTAACTTAACATATTTATAACTTCCAAACATTATTTATTCCATGTTTGCAACTCTCACTTATATCCGGGTATTTCTTTTGGATATACAAAATGGGGGGAAAATGCATTTACATTACAAAGGAAAGTCTATTATGTCTCCTTAACACTATATATAATTTTCTTAATAAAGGAGTAAATATTTCAAGTCATTTTAATCGATGAAGTTCTGATATTCATGAGTTTTGAACACTGAATAACTCTGACCCAGAGTTTTCTGTGGAATTGAACTTCATTCCCTTTCACATATGAGGCTTCCACATCTTAAGCTGAGGAAAAGAACCGTAATATTTCATTGTTGCCCCTTTAGTAATATATTTATAGAGAACATTCTTTTCTTTTAAATTTTAATTCTCAAATAGGATATGTAATTTATTGCATGCAGCAGATTGATCTCTGTGCTTCAAGAAATTACTTGTAGCATAAGTATCCAGCATGACTTGATCTGATTCCAAAACAAAAAAGAGAAATCATTGCAATCCTGCCTTCCCTTCTTGCCGTCCCACTCAAATGACAATTTACAGTCAAGTCTTAATTATTCTAGTCACTTAATTCCCTATAGGAATTAAATAATACAATGGGAAAAGGAAGTATATAAGCAAAGTTATTTGTTTGAATTAGGCAGATATCTAGACCACTTAGGTTGGCTTTCCTAAATCTTATGCCAGCTGCCACTAGGAAACAAATGAAGAGAATAGGCCAAACACTTAGCATAACTTAAAAAGCCAAATAAAATTGTAAGTGAAAAGGAAATGGAACTGTTATAAAACACGTATTAAGGAAATGTAGTTTGGCAGCCCCAAGGGCCAACTTTCCCCCAACAAGCACACTCCCACAAACCAACAACAGAAACCACAAACAAACAAAATGAAGCAAAACCCGAGCCCCACAACTTCCCACAGATGGCAAGTTAGCCGTTATATTGAAATGTGCTGTTTCTACCAACTGCAGGCGCCACAGAATAAGAAGCCCATAAAATCACAGCAGCATAACGTTTATGCAGTTCTACAATTATAAATAACCTTAGCAAGATCGTTTGTTTCATTCAGTATTGTAGCAATGTAATCAGTCAACAGGAGAAAACTTACACAGATTTATTCAGACAAAGGATACAGAGGACAATCCAGCTCTGATTGTCTAATAAAGATTTTTCAGAAAAATATGATGAGACTTCAAATGTATTTTTATGCTACCTTATATAACACAATTATTATTCAAGAAAAACAAAGAGAAGTTCAAAAAGATGTTTCCTGATATAGATATATTTTAAAGATGAAGTAACTTTGAAAGATTAAGTAAGAGTAAGGGAACATTTATTAAGGTAGTTAAATATTCATTTCTGGTAAGTGTATTATATGCATGAACAGATAGACACTGAAGAGATGAACAAAAGACCTTAAAAATACTCATTATGTTGCAATCTTAGGACAACAGTAGAAAATCTTCCTTCCTATTCCATCTGCTTTTGAGCTTTCTCATCTAAGGTAAGAGATTTAGTCACCTTTGTAGACTGTTTTCGAAATGGCCTACCAAGAAATGACCCTGTGCTACTATGTTCTGTCCTTGACGTTTGCAAGTCAAGACCATTACCCTTGACTTTCCCTAATCTAAAGAAAGCTAAGTAGCAATGCATTTCTACTTGGTATATTTTTATCACATCCAGTACAGGAATTTTATCTGTTCATCCTAAATAACCCTATCCGTAACCCTGCCTGAAGTGGTTTTGTTTCCCCCAAGACTGAAGACAGCTTGGTAGGATGAGGAGTTGGCATGACAGAAACTGAATTTTAGCACCAATAATTATTATTGAAAGGTGTTACTTCGATGACAGCTTTCCACTTTCAAGGAGGACAAATCAACTCTGTGACCAGCTGTTCCATTCTGAAGCATGGCCCTCGCATTTCCATTTGTATTTGGATGCTGGAGCATGTGAACAGAAAGCCAATTTCAGTTCTACCAAGAAGACAAAGATAGTTCCAAAAAGCCTTTCGGCAAAGAGGAACATAGGTGGAGATTTTCAACTTGACTGAAAAAAAAAATATTATTTTATTGGTAAATATGTCATTATTTTTTTTAATTCTCCTCATATAGAACTAACGGTAGGACAGAGCCTCTACAGAACACCTCTCTACATTCTTATTTTCCACCTTACTGAAAGGAAAACACTTTCTGGACACTTCATTTTAGCTCATGTTAAATTTCTTGAATAATTAGGACAGGTGACATCAGATTCCACACTTTGTTCTTTTTGTAGCACTGCAATCAAAACACTCCAATATTTTCCCTGGAGTGTAGAATTACCACATGTACCCTTTGCCTATTTTTGTAGTATGCTTTTGAAAGGGAGGTAGTATATAGGCCAATACATATGCCTCTATGGGGTTTACAGTACCCATAACTGTGAGTTACAAAATTATATGCAAACACACATTTCAGGAAGTTCTGAGAGTACCTTTGAAAAAATGTGTGTGCCTTAGATGTTCATTTAGTATATTGACAGTAGGATTCTCAGATAGAAATATGTGTTCAGTTTTTATATATTCCCAGTTGGGAGAGGAATATGCATAACTGATGCAAATAAATAGGAGAGGGAAAATTACGTGTGTATCTGTATTCTTTTAATTGTGCATTTTTATTAGTAATATATAATTTTTTATTTGTGTATCTAAACACATACATTGATAATAACGAATTTGAATAAATCTCAAGAGGGGAAAAGGGGTGTTTCATAATAGCTTTCCACAGGAATTGTGCTCATAAGTTGCTTTGACCCAGATTCTCATGAGCATTTAGGTAGGAAAACCTGCACTGAATTAAATGACTTCCATTTTAGTTGAAGTTTGATGTTTTAGATACTTTTGAAAACACACAGAAAGATCACCTCGACCTATAATATTCACTTGAATTGACAGTAAATGTGATATGCTTATATCTCATGCTTTTAGCCCACTTTGAAGCTAGCTCTATTTGTAATGCTACACACAAAAAAATCAAACCAATTGTGCCCTTTATATATACTTTTAAAGACACAGATTTTGTATGGATGTCCCACGAAAACATAGAGATACTTTAATGAAAGCAAGGAATATGTTGGTTAATAGACTTTCTATACCCTTTCATAGTCATTTTTGACAGGCTGAATTATTCTCCATAAGAAGTGAGGACATCTGTTTTAGTTCTACTCAGGTTTCATTTATTTGGTTGGGCTGGGAGACCTTTACTGAACGTAAAAATGTTGAGTACTTCATGATTTTGCAGTGGATAGACAAATTTGGTATTCCAGCAACAACATGGACAGTCAAAGAAGAGGAATGGGAAGAAGAAATATGGAGTTTGATGCACCCATATTTTTCTGCCTTTTATCATTGTTAATTCTAACTGGCTAATTAAAATCAAATCTATAGGTTTTGAAAGCAGAAAGTCACTGGAAGTGGGTGTCTAATTATTTTAGGCTGTTTGTAGATGTCCACCTTAATTTTTCCTTCTCTGGTCAGACTTGCTAGCTAAAATAAAACTTCAGGATCACCAAGTTCAGTGTTTTTTCCATTTATAAATAGCCTTTCATGTCTTTTGAATACTAACTATATTAGGTTAGTTTCTACCTATATCCTGCTTCTTCTTACTAATGAATGTAGATCTTATTTGTGTGAAAAAAAAAGAAAAATGGTTCTGACCAAGACCATTGGACTCTGGTCCTTAGCAGATTTTGGTCTGTTGCCCAGGACTGGAAACTGGTTACCCGAGCCGTGTGGAAAACATTCCTAATTAATACACTGCATAAAGTTTCACTGCAACAATAAGATCCACTACAAATTCACTAATCCACTTTGGAAACATCTTGTTACTGCGAGGAAAGTAACTACTTCTGTCATTATTTTCTATCAACATATTTGGACGCTGAATAAAAAAAAATAGTATTAGGAACTTAAAATCTTCTGAAAAAAGTCAGAAGTGAAGGACAAGTATATATTAATTTCCCTGACATGGAAGCTGTGAGGATGTTTCATCCCTCCAGGGGAAAAAAAATAAACAAAGAACACATGCCAGAAAATCCTATTAATTCATTGCTTAAGAAATGTGAATCACACTGGGAAACCTGGACAATAATTAAAAAAAAGAAAAAAAAAAAAAGAAACCTGCCTGACAGTATTTGGGTTGTTACCTTTATGTGGCTCAGAAAGCTGATACTCTGTTTAGGCAGCACTACATTTCAGGAGATACTTTTTCCAAATCTGGGTCTTTGGTCAGACTTGTGTTATCAATCTGATACCAAGAACTGCTGTTCATATTGAGTAGCACTGTCATCTCCAAGTTGCCTCATTTGCTGAAAATCCTTGTTGATTCTGGTGGGAGTGCTGGAAGGGTAACCTACTAGCACAATAATGTGATCTCTGCCTTGCCATTTAGTAATTTATGTTATGTTGAAGCTAGACATATCCAGATTCTTTCTAGCTAAATTTGGTGTTTTATTTGCATCTCTGTTTCTTAACTATATGACTCTATTTTGATAAAGGCTAGCCTGTGCTTCCTTAATATTAACAAAGAAATATTATCATACTTGAGATATTATAGAAATATCAGCTGCATAAATAAGAGGATTGAAAGATTAGAAGTTTCGCGATTGCGTTAACTATCTGCAATTCTTTGTTTTCTTAATTTTTTTTCCCTTTTTAACTTTTAATAAGGAAGAGTATTAAGAAAACTAGACAGTTCTGCTCTGTGGGTAAACTCCAAATATTACTAGTAATATTTTAGTTGGGTATTTAATTGCAGCAAAGACCTTCTGAAACAATTAACATATGCTCTAAGGTCTTTATCACCCTATCTGTTCTACTGCACTTTTACATTGAGAAACAAAATTGATTCTGGACTTCATCCAGTCTAATTTTCCAGTAAGTGGCAAACAGTATGTGTTGAGCTCCAGTGAAAAGGGTCTGAATAGGAAGCAATGCAAGTCATCACTAAGACAAACATTGCGAATGCTCTTTGTATGTTCGAAGAGATAAGATGTTGGTGTTCTGCTTTCTGTTTTATGGACTATTGTTAGATTTTGAATAAGAGGATGCTATTTTTTTAGCATATTTTTTTCTTCTTCTTCTCAAAAACTTAGGGGAAGCTTAAATCTCTGCAGATATTCTTGTATTCTTGTATTCAAATTCATTGAACAGTACAATTAAACTCCTGCATATCTGATTTCTAGCAGTGCTAATGCCCATCAGTGCTGTAGCTCGCCCATTACTTCCCCCTCCATTTTATTTATTTGTTTGTTTTAGAAACCACAGTTAAATGTGGTATAAAAAGCTCTACAACATAAGAAATTTTGAAAAAAATAATCTGTTCCTAAAATGTAAGAACTATTTTAAAACAAAACATTGGGGGAGAGGGGGAGTTGATTTTCTAGTGCTGAACCTATTTAAATAATAATTTTGCATGGTATTTAAGGTAAAAGATAGTGGATCAGCTTCTCTCCTCTCTGTTAGGAAGATTATATTCAATACTCACTGTATTTGCAATTGACAAGGTGCTTTCGTGACAGTGTTTGGTCTCTGTACAAGGATATCTTCCTACACAAAACAAGAAGGAACAGATACGGTTGTCTACAATAACCATGAATCAGTGTGCTTCTACTGGCCTTCTTTGGCATGAAAGTTCAAGGACCCAGCTTTATGCCCAAGGCACCATTGTACAGCTGCCATTCCTCCACATTGTAACATGGGTACCTGCTGCTCTCCAAGTTAAACATTTGTTGACTCCTTTTTCTAAAGAAAGGAAGAAATTTTTGGTGTTCTGACCAGCGTTACACTACGTGAAAATAAAAAGTGTTTAACTTGTTCATTATGTGAAGGCATCATACTTGATGTGTTTGGCTATCTTGATACCAGAATTTTGGGTGCTAACTGTTCTGAAGGGGATTGTGAATAGCTAGAGTATCAAAAAAACATTTCTTCAATTAGGCACTGACACCTAGATAAGTTTGAAAATTTACTGCATAAAAAGTCATGTCTAAACATGACTTAAAACCCTAATCTCATTCAGTAATATGCAATATTGTATTTTATCATTTTATAATGTTTTCAAATAAATGCATCTCAACTATTGTGAAAGGTGCTCTGAGGCAGCTCGATCAAATTGGCATTGTTGTACATGCACATCATCTTCTGTCTGTAGGTGTGGTGGACAAAAGTCTACCACCATCAAGCTCATCATGCACTGTCACTGCCACGTGCTCTTGAAGATTGCTGCTTTATGGGTTTTGCTGAATGAGCTGGTCCTGTGATCACTTTCTAATCTATTTCAAACAAATAGTTCCAGGTTAACAAAGACCACCCTTGAGACTGTTCAAATTTGCCTGACTTGTTTTGTCCAGAATGGAGCAATCACTTGAAAATACTTGAAAGGACAGTAATTTTTGACAAGCAGGCAGTTACAAGCAACTGAGAAAGGGATGGGGATGATAGCCGTTTGTCTGATACTATTTCAACTGGAAGTCAACATGTCTCTCTAGCTTCAGGTTATACAGAATATATAAATTGGTCTGTTACTAAGGTTCTTGATTTCTCTGCCTTTAAGAGTTTTATAAACCAAGAGATGCAGTTAGCAAAGACAGATGATCTAAGTAGGCTTTAAAATGTCATTAAATCAAAGGTGTGAAAGGCATCTGGACCGAGTATCCTAAATAGACACAGGAGAAAACTTGTGGGGGGCAGCTCCAGTCAGGACTGGATGAATAATGATTTCACAGAGGGTAATAGGAGAAAATAAAGTGCTTGTGTGGAGTTTAATAGAGAATTGGCCATCAAAAAAAGCTCTTTCTCAGAATGCAGAATCTTTATGGAAAAGGTGAGAATTGGCAGAAGTCAAGTTGAGATAGATATTGTAGACTAAAGCTAACTGCCAAAGGTACAGTAAAGAGCAAGGAGTGGCAAACCAGATAGGAACTCCAAACTAAATGAGTGCTCCTTAGACTTGAGTACAAATGATGATGCTTGAACACAGGGGCAAATGTGTGGTGATGGATGGGAAGGATGAAGTTGCAATGTAGAAGAGCTGGAAGCAGAACTTAGATAATTAACATTTCTGAAATCACAGTAAATTTCATAAACATCACCTACATTCTTAGAAGAATTCTGGTACATGAAATCTAGTTTTCAAACCTTTTAGGCCAGTCACACACAATGAGGAAATGGTGTATGCTGTATTTCTACTTAAGAAAGAGCTGTGATGTGTAAGTGGAAGCAATCAAAACAAAGCAAGAAAAGAAATGTTAAAGGAAAACAGCCGATACGTTTCAATAACATTCCCAAGGCTGATAAATACAGGCGCCCCCTACGCATCAGGGAATTTGTGACTGACAGATCTTCAGAGATTAGGGCAAAAACCTACAGAAGTATCACTGCTTCCATGTCCTAATTTTATGCTCTTCACAGACACCTGCTTTTGATGGTTGTCAGTGAGAAGATCATGAGCTAAATAGGCTTTTGGTCAGACTCTACAAGAGCTCCTTTGTTTGTTGGAAAATAAGGAAAAGTCTTTATAAAACCTACATTGGAACAGATTAATCACCTGTTTTGCCCTGATGAGATAGCAGATATCCTAGTTACAAGATCTAATTCACCTGGATTTTGTAACTCTCTTAATATTGTAAAGTAAACGTGGACATTAAGAAAAAAATAAACAGAAATGGCCATGGATAGGATAGAGATCATCTCTTGCATGGATAGAAGACTTCGTCAAGGATGGCTCAGGAAGGTAATTCTATTTAATATGCCCGCTGACAAGTTTGGCACATATATAGGAGTAGGCCAGTGAAATTTGATGACAGTAAGGAAGCTTTATCACTACAGAGGAAGATTGGAATATTCTACAAGCAGTCTGACCCTGAGAACTAGAGCCACAGCTCTGGGAAGAAATGTAATAATGCAGAAAGCAAAGCTGCTCACTTGAGAAGTAACGAGAATTTATGCTCTGAATTGGGACTTCATCAGTTGGAAATGAAAGAGGCTAAAGATCTGGGTGCATCCATCAATCACTATCACCTGCAGAAGGCAACTGTGGGTTTTGAAGGCCCTCAATCAGGGGAAATAGTTCTGCTAGAAACAGGGAAATATTAGTGTCATCATGCAAGGCATTAGTAAGGCATTGCCTGGAAACACAATGTTCAGTTCTCATCCCTCATGCTCAAGAAAGATGAGCACAAAGTGAAGCAGGCATGAAAAAAATGTCTGGAAATAATCAGGAAAATGGAGAAACTACCTCATGAGAGAAAAAAAAAAGAGTAATTTCTATTTATTGTCTGTTTATTGTCACAGAAGGTGAATTGGAGAGGATATGATCAGCCTTGCTGTACAAATATTGCGTTGAAATAAATGTGACGGGAGAGAGTTAACACAAGAGAAATGTAAATGATAAGTGAATTCTTTAAAAAGGAAATAATCCCTTAATGTCAGTCGTGCTGAATTCTAGATCTACTTTCCAGTAAAAAAACTGAGGTAGTGTAAGGTAGAACTCAATCTCTGATTAAAAAAATTTTAGGACTTGGTTACCTGCGATGTGAAGAGCCTTGAGTCAGTTGCTCAAGGAGTCTGATCCACAGTAGTGTTTCTATGTCAGCAGTTCTGTTGTGGCTGGAGTAGACAAACATTTGAAGTGAGATTAGAATGAGACAATATCAACTCCCTGGAAACCTCAAATCCTTTCAGAGCACCTGACTAAAGCTTTTCTGTTAATAACTGCTATTTCTTGGCTTAAATGGCTTAAATTGAACTGTTCCTTCCAATTTTCTTGAAAACATATATAACTTCTTACTGAGTCTTCGGAAGAAAATGGACAGGAGAGAGGACAGTGGCCCTTCTCTGCTGATTTGCAGTGAGAGGCTAGAGAGTGAGCAGCTAACTTGCACTACCAGTGTATTTTTGTTCACACTTTAATCCTACAATAAATTACAAGGCAAGACTGGGCAGCCTTGCTCCCACAAGAGATGTGAAATGACACAGACATAGTCCTGAGAGCTCATCACATACTTTCACAGGATGAGTAAATTCACAAAATAATTGCAGATAATTCAGGAGCAGGAATAATGTACATAAACTTGTTGAATAAATTATTTCCTAGAAATAGGTCCTGCTTATATAGACACAGTGCAATAAACTATCTTTTAACTGAGGAATAGGTACTGTACACTACCAGTGATTTCCGTACTAAATTCTCTCTTTATCTCAAACTGCCAAGGTTATGCAATTAAAAAGGGGCATACCCACCTGAAATGCAACATTAATGCCCACAGCATTTTAATAAACTATAAATCTGTTTTGTTGTATGAATCAGATCTTTAAGCTAGGACTTTTAATTAATGTTTGTTCCAAGGAACTGAGAAGAATGGCAGTATTACTACCTATTGATGAAGCTTTAGCGAATTCAGTACAGCACCATTAGAGAATAGATTTAAGTTCAGAAGTATTCTATGTTGCCTCACTTATTTGTTATTAAGATTAGTTGTAAACATAAGGCAGAAAGCATATTTTTGGCTCAAGAAAGATAACTTATAACTGCCACCAGAGCTTTAAAACAATTGACTGACTGATACTGACTGAAACCCTTTATTTATCCAAAGTAGAGGTGCAATTCACAAGGGCTGTATATTCACACAAGTGGATCTTCTCTGTAACAGTACCGCCTTTGAAGCTTTCCTATACTATTGCACAGGGAATCCAACATTATGCTAAAGCATTATGTCAGCTAATCCTCTGAAGGAAGTTTTAGGTGTGCTAAAAAATTGGATTAATGGCTACTACATTTTCCATAATCCTCGAGGTTCCTAATTTTCTGTTGAAAATCAGGTTCTACATAGGACCTGATTACTTTGAGCCCATGTGACTCAAGAACCCATAGCTCAATTTCTAAAGCAACTTAGATATCTAAGTTTATTTAAAAATTATAGACAAATGACATGTTCATAGCAGGGGAGGGAGAGTGGTGAAGGGGAGCATTTTTTCTGTTAATTCCAAATAAATCAAGGGTACTTCTTGGAGGAAAGTGTTCAATTCCAAATAAATCAAGGGTACTTCTAGAAGGAAAGTGTTCCAGGCTTTGTTTTCAGTCCTATTCTTAGTAGTATTTCTGGGTTTTCATTACTGAAGCATTAATGTATAAGATATTTGAAAGCCAGGGACCAGAGCTTAGGTCTGTGCATATTTCACCTAAACCATCCAGACACAAACCTACAGACCTCCTGTACTCTTACTTTGGACTCTTTGTGTGTTTAAGCATTTAAAGTTTATAGCCAAAATGAGTCTCAGATGGAAATTTTAGTATAATCAGTGGTGGAATCAGCCTCTGCTCCTAACTTGGAAACCTTGTCAAAGCAAAGTGTCATTGGTCACTTAAATGCATTTAAAAATCTGACATATAGAAGCCTGAGCTGCTTGAAAGTTGCCAGAGCTGACATTCCAAAGACAGTTTAGCATATTTGAGAATGTTAACTCCGAGTCTTAAAATGTCAGTAAGGTTTGAGCCGCTAGGGATCTCAGCTTTGCTGCTGCTGGTAAGTTTGAATGAAAGTTAGCAATACAAACAGTGAAGACTTCAGATATAGGAAGGTAGATCAGCCTCTCTTTGACCTCTCTGAAGCTACTGACAAAAGACCTTATTCTTTTTCTATTGAAATCAATGCAATTTTTTGGCATTGATTGCAGTGGGACTGTGATTGAGCCCAAAGGTACTAATTAGTGTTTATTGGGATAATGATTTTGATGTGGACACAAAAGCAGCTCTTCTGTGCTTTGCAATGTTAATGAATCTGAAAAGCAAGGGGAGTGCAATAGGAATAAACCTCAAATAATGCCACTCAGAATGAGACTGTCTCTGCTGTGAATAGATTCTTTTCATTTTATTTTTTGTCGTGATTTGTGACAACTGTATTCTGAACTTTGTTTAACTGTGCTAGCAAAGGGCCACATTATCCATGTCCTTTCTACAGACAGCTGCAATATCTTCTCTCCTGAGAAGTGATAACAAAGAACATTATGCCATATGAATTTCACGGTTAATCATAACTCACTTGGGCTTCCTTATGTACAGCAGGAAACCCTAACATCTGTAGTATCAAGTCCCAGCTATCCACTGAAACTCCAGTTTTAACAGGCTATGGAAACTGGCAACACAGAAACATTCAATTTGGATTTTAGTGTCAGTGCCTTTCAGTGCCTAGCCAGATTTGTGTGTGTTGTGTGCAACTTGCAATCTCGCTTCAACTGCTTCATGAGAGCCTGTTCTGCTCCTCAATATCTTCCAGCCCCTTTCTTGGCCAGGACCCCACTGGCACAAAATAAATAAAACAGGCAGGGAGGAGGGAAGTGAATCTTATGTGCCCATGTGATTTCACACAGTGATTAAAACTGCCATGACACAGAGTAATACATAGGTCTCTGATAAAACACTAGGACCCAAATGGATCTTTTCTTAGTCCTGTATAACACAGAAAGCATTATGACATCATGAAGCAGCACAAAGTCTATATTGACATGGTAGCAGAATAGCGGCACACCAGGTGCAGGCTGTGGAAGAGTTTTCTCCTTAAAATCCCATTATGGATAAAGTATGAAGAGGGCAATTGCAGAGTAATGGAGAATCAGAGAGTCATCAGTAATCATGTGGTTAGTGTTTTTATCTGAGGAGTGCTGAAAACTCCTGAGGTGAGGCAAGAGAGTCTCTATCAATTCCTATAAGTGTCAGGTGTGGAGCACATGGGACAGCCCTACTGAGACAGTGGTTTTCAATATGCTTACAGGGAGCTGAAATTTGTGTATCTGGGAAAACTTGTTTTGGTTTGTATTGTTTTGTTTTGTTTTGTTTGTTATACTGTCAGCTTTCACAGTTGTGTTTTTAACAGTAGGACCTCATGCTCTTGAAATGATATACAGGACTGCATTCAAGGCTCAGTTATACCTTTGTAACCCCACTGAATTCAAGTAGCAACTCAGGACAGAGTCCAGACCAACATGGCTTTATCAAATGCAATCACACTGAGAGCTCTATTTCTAAATGGATTCTTTAGTTAGTAAAGTGAAATAAATGTCCAGCAAATTTCTCAGAAAGCTATTCCCTTTGAAGAGTAAAATAAACTTTTATAATAGATTAAACAAACAACACTACCAAGAAAAACAGCAGGTAATGTCAGAGACGTGCCAAAGAAGATAAAACCCTCTATTTGGTCTTAATATTTTTAAAACAATCTATGTCAGTCAATGTGTCTTAATGTGCTGTTGTGTTATTTCAATGACTTGGGTACTGTATCATTGCTACTACTACTGTTTTGCCCTCAGGCATTTGCTTATAGAAAATATAACTGGACTGAGTACAATAGAGCCGAACCTGAGTTACCAAGTCTCCACCCATTTTAGAAATACTGGAATTTGTAATGTTAGCCAGGCCTCCAGCTTTTTTTCTTTATATTACAGTAATATGAGCTGTTCTTGTAAGTCTTAGTTTACAAAACATTGAACAGTATGTGCTTTTTTGCTGTCTGCATTAGGAACGGCATTAATTTTAGTGTATTTATGTCATTTAAAAGTGTTTGTCTCAAGGGTAAGAAAAGGCCATGATTTAATTCCTACTATTTACTCCTTTTATTAGTTCAGTGACCAGTACTAAAACCCATGATGGAGCAGGTTCTTGGCAAGCAAATGTTATCAGGAAGGCTGTCCTGTGCTGCTTAAATTTTTTGTTCAAAATCACTTAGCTTCCTCCAATGCTGCATAGTGACTTTTGCCTTCTTGGTAGCTTGTTCTTCCACTGAAGACTGAAGGATTAAGAAATGCACTTCCTATTAGTATTACTGGAAGTGTGTTTTTAAATCTTCCTAGAAATCAATGCAAGAAAAAAAAATATCTAATTAAAGCTAATCTATGTTGCTAGAATACCAGCACTACAAATATTAACTCAGTTTTGAGGCTCAGGAACAACATGCAACTCATCAAGTAAAACACCCAGTTTAATATTGGAGGAGCCCAGCTTGCAGAGTTCCTATTAATGTCAGCAGAATGCAAGAACTAGCCTTGTGTAAAATGTTTAATGCCTTCCAGTAGAATTCCCTAAATTAAGGGACTAATCCCTCTGACAAGGACAGAGTCAAGGCTGCATTTGTTTGGTAAGAGCTAGATCCCAGCTTTTCTCCAAAATTTGAATATTCTTATAAACACTGCATACAAATAATATTAGGAACAAATCTAATTACTTTCCTAGCGTGAAAAGAGCCAGATAGATAACAGATAGAGTTTAATAAATAATATTGGGGACACAGTAACAAAAGGACGTCTCGTGAGTCCTGGAAAGCAACACACACTGGTTCAATAGCAAATTCTAAGGGTATCATCATAACAAGGTACTGACGGACTGGAGCCTCTCAGACAGTTATAAACACAGTGCCCAAAGGGTGTTGTGAGTCAAAAAGCTCTCTTGTTCTCTCATGTTGCGCAACCACATGTGAAAACTACATGAGATTAACCCAAATTGCTCAACCTGGCTAGGTTTCTCACAGAATTCTGCAAGTACGGTACACCTCATTCACCCCCTTCTTCTCCTGAGCCCTGTTGCCTGCTGCAGAGGGTAGAGCAGGGCACACATACTCTCCAGGCAACAAAAACCTACCTCAAACCAGAATGCTCATCTCTCATGACTGTCGTTCCCTGAAGAGTCCTAATTAATTCAGCTGAGCTACCTATGTGAGTAACTGTTTGCAAGTTGTGAGTGCAGGCTAAACAATTTAGACTTCAATTCACCACACGTCTGATCAATAGCCACTAGCGTACCTGGATCATCTAGCTAATTAAACAAGTTACTTTTGCTAGTGTAAACAGGCTGTATGGAAAGAAATGCAATGTGTTAGGGCTGGAATACTGCAGACAGTTTGTCAGGAATGTTTCGTTTTCTTTCAGTCTGCTAAGAAAACTTTCCTCAAGAACCCTATCTAGTCTTCCGGTCTTTCTTTTTTCTTTCTTTTTCTTTCTCTCTTTCTTTCTTTTTTCTTTTGGAATTCACAGCTGGTAGGTATAGAAACTGTTTACAGAGAAGAAATACCAGGATGTCTAGATATTTTCTTCAGAAAGTCTTACTGTTCTGATGGTTTGGGTTGATTGGACTTTTAGACATATACTTTTGTATTTCGTATTTTCTGTGTTAAGTTATGCTTTTTCTAAGTACTGAGCTCACTTAAATTAAGGTAAATGGGTCTTTTGAATTTTAGAGGCATATTTTAGCAACGCATTAGGCACTGGCTGTGTATTTGGTGCTGTTAATTGAATTCTGTCAGTAAAGCAAAGAGAAAAGCCATCTACTGAATTTATTTCATCGCCAGTTCACAAGTTCATAATCTGACATGACCATTCAGTGAAGTGCTCTGCCTATCTATAAATTAATGTAAACTTAATCTGCCATAACAGAGGTACCACCATGCCTGCGGGTAACAGAAACTCATTTCACCCCTTTCTGTTCATTTTTTGTTTTCTCACTTAGATTTATTTTGAAAAAAATGATTTCACCAGTCTCAGGTCAGCATGAGTATACATGGTTTCTTTCTTATTAATAAAGTAAATTTTTATGTTGTTTTCATGGGAAATCTGGGATTTCTGATTAATTTTATTGTGGCTACCATTTTTTAAAGGAAAGTTCAACTAATTTTTTTCATAATGAAACTTGTGTGCGACGAAAAAAAGTAACCTTAAATTATATGTTTGTCTACAAATTGAAAAACATAATTTCTAAATAAAATTGTGACACTGACAAGCTGGTGCCTCAAAAAGGTGATAAAAATCAGAATTTGTACTAAGATAGACATTTAAATTAGATCCAATAAATCATTTTCTAGCACTACCTTTTTCTCTCCCTTGATTAAAAAGAGAGGGTTCAAGTTACACGAAACTGGTTCAAGAACATAAATTTAAGATGTATAAGTTGTGCAAGATGAAACCTACTTAAATATGTGATATATTTCTTTTCTAGATGGTATAGTTAAAACCTTCCGTGACTTTGTCTTGGCTTCTGTAACAAAACTGTTTTGAATTCTAAGTCTCTTAAGGGCTGAGTTTCCTTCCATTCACTTTACTAAGTAAAAATGCCAGTTGTTTGAGCCAGATTTACTCTGTGGAGCATAGGTGGAAAGGAACCATTTGGTTCCTTGGTTCCACCTTCTGCTACTGCTCGCAGCCTGGCCATATAATCAATTTCCCAAACTGATCAAGCTTAAAACTAGTTCATTTTTTTTCTCCTACGCTAATTCTATTGGGAACCTACCCCAACATGTTGTTTTTCTGATCGCTGAAACCTCCTGATTTCCATCATAAATGCTTTTATGGCAGGTTTATTCCCGTTGGTCATTTTGCTAACATTATCTTTTGCTCAAATAGCTAGTTTGCCTTAACATGGTTCATCCCCCTGCTTTTAGTCCATAGCATAAGACCTTACATTTTGCCTTCTTGAAATCCAAACCATTTTTATGGGGACATTAATTCTTATAATCTTTGTCTTTGTTTATGCTATTCCAGTCTCTTTTATCCAGCTCTTTAACAGATTTGACTTTCCTCACAGGTCACTAAAAATCCAGAAACGTACCCATTTTGTTACACTTTCTTTACCATCAGAAATATCCTAACCCTAATTCATCTTCAGTAAGAGTAGTAGCGAAGATGACCACCTTGGAGTCTTTGCTGGACATTCAGGAAATTCTGTGATGGAGGTGTTCCATCAGTTTTCCATTCAAAAACACATAGACAAGAAATATTCCTTCTTCCCCAAAGCTCAATCCTTTTAGAATGATTCATTTAATGAACAGTAGGTTATCCCTGTTGGGTGTCACCTGTGGTAAATGGGAGAAATCTACAGAACCAGATTGAGTAGTTTTGCTGCAGATTGTCAGTAAGGGCACAAAGCTTTTAAAGATATGGCTAGGTCATCCAGCTTCACATACCAAAGGGACCGCACAGTTCCCACATGTCTGATCGGTGTGACCATGAGTGTTTACCTTATCAAGATATGGGGGAAATATTTTGTCTTTGGATTGTCCCTTCATGTCCTCAAAGCAATTACAGGATTTAAAGCAGGGTTTGCACATAGAATATGCTGGATCATTGCTTTCTATTGATACCATATGTGGATAGCAAATGATCCTTGATTCCTATGCTGTTGCATACTCCTGTGATGTATTGAAGGAGTCAGTCTTACAAATGTGATTTGCTAAACCGAACAAAGCCTTGGATGATACTTGAATTAGGAGTTAGCAGTGGTATAATAGAAGTACGAGTTACCATTTGCTTTGGAAAAGGTTGCTCTCAAGGCTTGCTAGAAGACTATTGGGGAGAAAGTGAAAGAAAAGGGTGGGGAGCACCATGACAGCTCTATGATTTATGAATGTTTTTCATGCGTTTGCAGAGCTCATAAGGAAGAAAAGATAAAAGGGGCTGAGCCTTACAGTTTGGGCTGTGTTCCTGGTAATATGGTAAAGATGATCAATTTAAATACAATATCGTATGATCATATGGTCAACTCATTTTGTTTTATTTGTGGCCATTCTGTTGTCACAAGAACATTGTTTTCTGCCAAACTGGCACTAAATTTATGGCCATATGCAAGGTGGTATAATTTCACCTTTTCCAAATGTGTTGCAGAAATTTAAGGTTGATTTCACTTGAGAGTCGGGGATTTGGGGGATTTTTTGATTGTTTGTTTGGGAAGGGTGCTTTTTTGGCTTAGCCTCTGTATTTGAACAGCATGGGCAGAAACTGAAATCAAGACGGTAGCATCTATTCCATTGAGAAAAGATGGCAAGTGCTTCATCACCTCTGTTCATTGATTAGGATTCTGAATGGCTGATTGGAAAAACTGTGTGTGCCTTAATGAGACTGTTAGCTACAGTGACTTTTTAAGATGAAGACTTTTTCTAGCTTAAAAGTTGATGATTCATGTTTTGAGCATGGAAGCAGGAAGCAGAAGTCAGCACATTGGATTTGAATAAGAGGGTATCATGTCTTATTTTACTATTTATGCTCTACATTTATTACTTTTTTTTAGTGTTGTGGCAAATCAGAAGACAACTTCAAAAGTTTCTAAACAAGCATTTCATTGCAAATAAATGGATGTTCAGTTTTAACTCATTTTGGCCAACCCTAAACAGATCTTTTCTCTTCTTTACAAACACTTAGGTTCTAACAGATGATAATATACTGAAACTAATTCCTATTCATGCCTATGTTGAAACTGATAATGTGCTGATGAACGACTTGTGAGAGTTTGCTTTTGTGTCTCTACTGCAAAAGCACCTTGTTTCAGTTTAGATTTTGTAAATAATGTGGAGGCTGCTATTTTCATTTTACAAATGTCTTTTTTTTCCCAAATTAAGTATTTTTTTGGTCCAAGTCAGGACAATAAAAGGCTGTTTGAAAAGATGCAGAGACAATCCCAGATAAATAATACTACGTAATAGGGTAACTGAAATTTGAGGACAGAGAATAGAGATTTCACCTTCTTCGCTCCTTTGAATTTTGTTCTACAGATGGCAAAATTGCCCAAGAAATGTCACTGCACAAATAGAATAGAAAAGGACAAAACTCTAAGTAATTTTTTAAAAATATTGTTCAGTATTTGCCAAGGAAAGCGTAAGGTAGGGTGAATGGTTCAAACCATATGTGTTTAAAGATCAGCCATAGAATTGGAATAAGAGAAGAGAAAAGAAAAAAAAAAAGATGTTTTTAACTGATCGCAGGGTAGTGTGGAATGTCACGGCCGTTGAATTAAATTCAGACAGTGAGACTGGCTGCAGTTTTGAAACTTGGAACAGATGAAAGAAGTGAAGTGAAAAATAAGTGGTGTAAATCTTCTTGCTTAGCCCTTCTGCATAAAGGGAAAATTCTTCTGTGTTCAAGATGGCCTAGCTCATAACATCGAGTGCACAAAGCAGTCACAGGAATAAGAACCGAGTTACAGCTCAGAGCAATAAACAGCTGAATGACTGAAAGATGAGAAATGCTCAAACTCTGAGAAAGCTTTGCTAGCTGCTCTATGGGATTAGAGAATTTTAATTACATCTACATTGGACAACACTTCTGAGACTAAACACTATTCAACATTGTCGGCAAAGTCCCATCAGATTTGGAAAGGGTAAATCTTCCAACATGAAAATTCTTACCTGTATGTTAAATTTGGAGACCAGTGATGTGAACAATATGATGCATGCCAAATGAGAATTGACAGAAATGCACCAGCATCAGAAAATGCCTAGAGTTGAAAGAGACAGTGGTAGAAGAACAAAGAGTTCATTTTCTTCAGGGAAATGCCTTTTTCACTGTCGTATGATGATTCTGTGTCCAATGTTTTGCCTCTTATTTTTTTGGGTGGATAACTTTTTACAGGAAGGTGTATGATGCAGAGTTATCTGTGTACTTGAAGAGGCAGAGGGAGAAAAAATGTGTTTCATGACGCAAATATCAACTGGATGATGTTAGAAACCGACATATGGAAATAACAGGTGTTAAACACAGGCCTAATATTAACTCAATACCTAATAATAGACTTGTAATTAATTTTGGTCACCAAAATTGTGGACTATATTCACACACAAAGTGAAACAATTTAAAATGTAGCATTTGTGTTGTTAAATCAAGTCATTACTTGGGAAACCATGGCAGGTATCTGGTAAATGCTGGGAATAATAGCTAAATATCTCAAAGCAAAATACATATTACATAATACTGATGCTCATTTGAGTAAAAAGAAAAATGGAAATAGCTAAAAACTAAGCTGAGAAAGTCTGCATAAATGTCAAAGAGATGAAAGATTTCATTTTGACCATTTGGTCTACATCAAATGGGCCTACTGAGCTCATTACAAGATGAAGAATGAGCTCCTTTTATCACATACTGAAATTCTGACCTTAAGGTAACCTTTGAAAGCAGTAGTCTCCTTTGCCCATAGGGGAAAAAAAAGTTGAAAGGATATGCTATGCTTAGTATGGCCAGACATCTTTACCACCACATGATAAATTTTTAAAATCTCTCGTAGAGTCACATATTTTTGAATTTTAATTTATATTGATTGATGTACATCAGTGTTTGATAATGTAAATGTTTCAGAGTTTGTACAAGAGTTATTCTTTTGAAGGGTCTAAGAACCATCTATAGTTAATATAATAACATAAGGAAAAATGTGGGCAAGACAGAGCCATAAAATCCTAGGGATACAGCAGAGGACTAGTCATTAACATGCATTATAAAGGCGTTTTCATTGAAACACCAAAATAGAATCTTGGTCTGGATACAGAAGGAACAGTTAACTATTTTCCCTTTTTGTTTTACTTTAGATTTTGCCTTTGCTTTTGTATAGACCCTGTTATTCCTGGCTAGAACACAAGCTTTTTAAATTGGTGTATATTTCAGGTTTTTATTCAGAGCATTCTCTTTTTTACAAATTGGAACAAGGGCAGTTACATCACTACTATCAGCAATGTTCAGGTTTAACAAATATTCCAAATGGTATGACTAAAGTTTACTCAGTCAAGAGTTATTTCTCTGTGAATCTCTTTGCTGCTACATACCTATTTCACCATAAAGATCATCGTAGGAATGAATTATTTTAATATGTACGGAACTGTCAGAATAGTGACATTAGGATAACCTTTACAAGTGATTTCTACATCTTTAAGTGCCTGCCAATTGCTATTCTACTAATTGCTCAGAGTTTTGCAATGGGAATTTACAAATTATGCAATGCCCTCATTCCTCTGCCTGTCATAATTCTGATCTTATCACCATGATGAACATTTTAGCTTTTTAAACTATGAAATAGGAAGACCCAAAAATAACATGGACCAGCTATTGTCTAGCAACCATAAACATGTGCATCTCCATTTGATCATGTATTATAATTGTACCCCTAAGATTGCATAAATGCCTAAAATTCTATGTGTACAAAAGTGTCTGTTGTTCTGATATCTAATGTAGGAAAATTTCTGATAGTAGAATTAGCCATCTGCTAATCAATGTATATAATGAAAATCGCTCTACATGAAGATCATTTATTTCTCCAGCAAAAAGAGTTTTGCTGTGCCTAAGACTATGCTGAATACAGTTAAATAATTTGAATGGTAGCTGCTAAGTAATTTAGAATTTGATCCATAATGTTAAGAAGTTTTTGAAGTTACTTTTAGTAAAACATCAAATGCAACTAAAAGTCGAGGCATGTCCATCTTCCCTGGCTGATGAGAGCCATTTGAACGGAAAAAAGACCTTAGTGCAGCTATTGAAGAAGGTACTGTTCTACCTAGAATTATTTTGAGATTAACTGACAGAAGACTGACTGTGTCATAACAAAGTTTTTAATCTGAAAAATACTAACATTGTTCTAATTGGAAAACATCTAATCTTTCCAAACCTTTCCAGTCTGCAGTGAAGCTGCTCAGTTCTGTTTGTGAAAGGTAAGAGAAGTGTAGAGGAAGCACCTAATGTGGAAAATCATTTTGGCTGCAGCATCCAGAGGTATTTCTGCATCTAGTGAAGAGTGTAGGCATCCTGTAAGATTTTATAGAAAAGGCCACATCATATAGACCTTTAAAAATATCACTAGGTACCTATCTTCATATCAAGACCATGGAACATGTTTTTAAATCTGAACCTATTTCTTTATCTAGAAATAAAGACTGAGCAGTATCAAATCTAAAGCCTTCTCCTTAAAAAAAAGAAAATTAAATAAAAGGGGAACCTCAGTGATGCTTCTTGTAAATATTTTAACTCCAGATGGATAACAAATACATTTCTTTAAAATTTACTTCTTAATCTCTGCATCAACTTTAATCTCCATAAGACATTTTCAGACTTTGCCACATACAATTTTCAGTAAAATATGATCACTTCTTCCAGCATGTCTCTTTAGGCTGTACGGCCTCATCTAAACTAGAGATGAGCATAGCAACAGACTAGGGGCAGGTGGCAAAAGGCTATTCTGTTCATACAAAATATAGTATTTCAAGCACAAAAGCATTGACAGCACAGAGCACCATGCCCATACAGTATAGTCTGTGTGGTGTTAACTTATCCTTTCATGCTTGGCAGAGTTCTCTAGTGCAGATGCATAATGGCTGTGGTTTATAGCATCTGTTTTCTCCCATTCTTGATTTTAGTTATGCATGTGAGGCAGAGGGGGTATAAGGTTTTCAGAAGCTGTAATCTTCCACTGGATCTTGCCACTGAGAGTACTATGACTATGACAATCCTCCAATACAAGATTTAGCTATGTATTAGTATTCTTAAATTGCTACTTCTTTTTGACAGTAAAGTTTTAAATCAGTGTGTTTCTTACAGTGATGCACTGTGCTGCAAGCATGCAAACTAAGAGCCTCACCTTATGAGGTGCAGCTTCTTTTACCAGGTGTCAAACATCTTCAGCTTACATTTTAGATAGTTATCTTTGTATCTGTCAGGCCAAAGAAATACAATATATGGGTTTTGCTTGGTTTGTTGTTTGTTTCTTGGTTTTCTGTTGGGTTTTTTTTTTCCGAGGTGCTGAGCATATACATCTTTCCTTTCAGTTTGATTCAAATTCTGCATGCTTTTCACCTCTTAAAACATTCAAATGGATTTGAATATCTTTGGCCATCAGAAGTAGCAGCACACAGAAGGGGGATAAGTGGAGACCCCAATGGTTTTCCCTGTTGTCTTAACATGATGGATGACATGAAACCCAGAAGGAATTCCCTTACCCATAATGGAGCAGCAATAACAGGAGGGGCTTCAAAATTTCCAGAAGGCCCACTGGAACATCCTTCAGCAGTGCCCTTTGACAGTCAGACAGACCTAATATTGCAAATTATTACTCTGGGTATAATAATATACATTTGTGTTCCAGATTAATGCATAAGAACTTTAATACTACATTTTAAAGCAAAAAATCTATCCTTGTTTCTTTTGTGTTAAACTCACCTTTCCAAAGTTCCTCTGGGTCCTAAGAGTGAGTGCTTTGATATAACTGAAGCACAATTTAGGGAGGTTAGGTCAACAACTTGAGGCCTCCACTGGGAGGCATTGTGGTTGGGTTTCTTTATCCTTTTTGCCAAGAGTCATGTGATGTTGATGTAGATGAAATCTTCCTCCTCAGCCTTGGGTCTGTTTTGGTTGATTTTTATATATTCTGTTAAGTTGTTCTCCCTACATGCTCTTTCTCATCACTGGTTTCCAATTATTCAGTTTATCTGTTCTCTTTGTTACCTCTAAAAACATGTTTTTACCTGAAAAATTGCAAGTTGCATCAACCTTTAACTGACCATTGTGATTTGTGTTTCCAGGACAGGACTGTTAGTATCACCATGTGTCTGTACTCTTCCACATCACATTTCATTCTACAGTGATTCAATGTACACAGAGTAAATACTTGTTATTGCTGTAAACTAAAGCTAAACTAAAATAAGTTTGGACAATAGTTATCTGATTGCTAGACAAATTGTTACCACAGATGAACAACAGAAGCTTAGATAAGTCCAGAAACTCAGCACTTGTCAGACCAACACAAAACTTGTGATCTTTAACAAATAATAGTAAAATTATATTTTACTGGGCTACAGTTTGCCTGCTTCAGCTGCTTCTGGACTTTGTCATATTCTCTAAAGATTTACACGAGAGTTTCCACCTTCCTTTTTATGTTGGGAACCAATCATAATGCAAAGTGAAGCAGCTTTAACAGGAGATTGGGTGTTATCACATTCTGTATTTTTAGGACACCTGTTTATTCAGAAGACAAATCATCATCTGTATTAATTGTATTTGAACAAAATGGGACAAATCCAGCACAGCATTGTCATCTATAGCTGAAAACCACAACACATACCCACGCAGCCGAATGTGCATGTGTGATTCTGTTGATGTGTCTAGAACTTGTTGTAGTCACAGCCTTCATGGTTAGAAGCTGTCCTGATGGCAATTAAATGATAATGAAAAGAGCATGTTATTCTCAGACGTGTGGTGGGGTACAGTGACTTTTTGCTTGGATTGAACCATAATTGAGGGTGGAGTATAAGCATCTTCTCAGCATTTTCCAGTCACTTGGTGCAGTGCAGCCCTGATGAGTCCTACAGTTAAAAGATCTAAAGATCACTAGGCATTTTGCACAGAACCCAGGTGCTGCACCTGAGGGCATGAATCCCAGAAAGAAGTAAGGCATTGTGAAGCTGAGCCTAAGTTTCTGATAGGAATCTAGCTCCATAGAAACAGTTTTCTGGAAAAGACCAATATAACGTAATAAGGATTAAACCAGAGGAGGGAATTAGAGGAGATAAATGGGAAGAGTGTGAGAGGAGTAGCATAATGCTAAAATATTAGACTACAGGAGCAGTAAATCCAGTGACATTTTGAATTAAGACCAATTTAGTTATTTTATATTTTTCTAAAATGTCAAGGTGCACCCTAGTTGATAAAGTCAATTTGCAAAAAATAATTAATGAATGCAAGTACTACTGTCTTTATTATGGATATATCTGCTGTGCTACTTTTTTTTTTTTTTTTGTCATTTCAAAGAAGAGGCTGCTTAGTTCCTTACTCAAACTTGGGGGTAAGATTTAACCTCAGGCAAAAAAAAATTGTATGTCATGGAAATCCTGCCTACGCTAAGGGAGAGCTTTGCCCTCCACTTTTTTTCTGAAAACTTTCCTTAGTTTATCTATGCTTTTTCTATTATACACATAGAGTTTGAAACTCTATGGCACCTGGATTTAGTATGCTGCATCCTGACCTTTTAGAAGGGAGACAGGTTCTGAGTCAATGGATTCTGCAATGCCAAAGCCAGGGTGGTCTTCATTGCCAATCTTTCCACAGACTTTGAAATCCAGGGCCACTACCTCTTGCTGTATGAAAGTTTCAAACAAATTTTGATTCTGGGAAAAAAACCAAGGTATTCATTAATGACTGTATCAACAGTATCATTGCCAGAAAACCAAAACAAAATCTGGTTATGGCTTTTACAAAATAGATTAACTGTATAGGACAGCATAAGACAGGCAAATAGATTGTACCATTCTCAGAATAACTCCCTTCTGGTCAATGGACTAAAACCAAGTTTGCATTTGTCCCATTGGATTAAAAAATTAATAGTGGGAATAGGTCCTTTGCTTCAAAACTAAATTTTTTTAAATTATTATTCTTGCTTAAAATAGGAGACTGAATTGTACAGTACAATCTCTGAGGTTCTGGTGTAAGAACTTTAAGAAGTCTGGTATTGCTCTAGATAAAATATACGTAACTAAATGGACCATGAATGGTGTTTGTAAAATAACTTCTATGCTTTAGAATTTAATACATATTTCTATCCTGTGCAATAAATAAACAAATATTTAGTGGCTTAAATGTGCTCAGCCATGTGTTCCTTTAAAATGCACTGGCATAAATATTCTGTATCTTCACTGATATCCAGACGGTGTCATTGTCATTTCCATTTAAGTTGGAGACATCTCATGCCAACAGTTCTCAAATTATAAAAACTAGTTTTTAAACTTCTCCCTGAATACTGCATGAGATCTTGGACATTGCCACAAACGTAGCTGAGACAGGTCAGTAGATCCTGACTGTATTTGTATTCTTTGTCTGTGTAGGCCAGGAAACTGAGAAAAAATCAGTCAGGGTACCTTCACGTTTAAAGAGAGCTTCTCTGTCTGAGCAGACTTGAGTGATACTTATTGTGAGACTAAGAGATTGGTTAAATTATGTTAATCTTGCCGTGGCTCTAGTTCCACTGGAATAATGGTGGAAGACAAATTTTAAAGAGAGAAGTTAGCATCTAAACTATGCAAAAATAAAGACATCTCATGTTAAATAAATAAAATCTATCTCATGGTGCTGCTGATCATACTGGCCTGATTAAACAAATGTGGCACCTCATTCTGCTTTGTGGAAATCTATTATTTCTATGAAAGAGCACCATCCCCCTAATGTACTGCTGAGGAATGCAAGGCAGATACCATCAGGAGGGATCAATGAAGGAAAGAATATTCAAATAGTGAAATATCTACCTTGGATTATATCCTAATTGGATATTACATCAGTCTAAATTTATTTCACTCTCATATTACCTTATTTGAGTCATTAGAGACTAATGAAAGCTAATGTCAATTAGTTAAATCCTTGTTATGTTTCATCTAACAGTCATCTGTGAACCACACTGTATAAGAAATAGGCACTGATGCATTTCCTAATTAATAAAATAATACTTTGGGAGGAGGGAGGAGAGGGAAATGCCTTTTCAAATTTCCTGTAATTCTTCATAATTCAAAAAGCTTGGTTGTTTTCTTAGGAATTTATAATTTAGAATCCATTATCTCATGTGAAAGTATATTCAGTATAGTGCATTCAGGTTTCCATTTTTTAAAAAAATAAATAAGATTTTATTCATACAGGTAAACAGTAGCAAAGAGCTATTGCAAGATATCCTCTCGTGAACTGTCAAAAGAGATCCCCTCTTTCAATCTCACTCACAACAACCTCCTTCTTTTCTTGAGTATAGAGATTCAGGTCCTACACTTTCCCTTTCCAGACTGTTTCTAAGCTTGTCCTTTCTAAGTTTGAATTTAGGTAAACTATATTTGATCTGGTTACCTGGATTTCCTGCCTATGAAATCTTAAAAGTAATAGTTCCTATCTCAAAAGGGGGCCTCTAAAGAGATGCAACAGATGATAAAAATATAACACATTTTTAATATTAAATGTTACAAAAAGCATCCTCATTCCAAGGTGCTCCAACGGTCAGGTCCCCTTTTTAGGCAAGTATTACCTCTGAACGCTTCTGATAGACATTCCTGTCCTCTGCAGAGATGAATGTTGCAATGAACGCATATTGAGTTTTCCCCTCTTCGACAACAAAAGATCAGGCATAAGTCCAGCCCTTTACATGACGAGAACAAAGGATTCCTCGCTCTATACATTCCTCCTCGGTCACAACAACCCCAAGCAATGCTACAGGCTTGGGGAAGAGTGGCTAGAAAGCTGCCCGGCAGAAAAGGACCTGGGGGTGCTGG